>JAGKTI010029194.1:0-11847 GCA_018397915.1 Birgus latro | reverse complement strand
CCTCCACCTCCACCTCCACCTAGTCCTCCACCTCCACCTCCAACATGGCTTCCCCCTCCACATCTACCTCCATGACAGCCTCCATTATTACCGCTTCCAAAGCCTCCCCCTCCTCCTACGCTTCCACCTCCATATCCACCTCCTGAACCTCCAACCTGTCCACCTCCACATTCTAACCCTGAGCATCCACCGCCATGACTACCCCCAAATCCACCTCCTGAGCCCCCTCCACTGTGACCTCCTCCACACCCATGTCCACCCGAGCAGCCTCCATTGCCTCTACCTCCTAGTCCAAGTCCACCTCCACCTCCTACTCCGAAGCCTCCACCTCTTCCAAGCCCAACTCCAAATCCACCTGTGGGAGATAAAAAAAAAGTCGCCATAATCCATCCAGAGTTCGGATATTCCACTTGCAGCATCCACTCAGCCCTTCCTGCATCATTTACTCCATTCCACTCCACTCCACTTCTTTGTTCCATTTACTCCACCTTCATTGCATCATAGAGTCAATTCCACTCCCAGTTCTGTTTATCTCACTCCACCCGACTTCACCCTACCTGCATCAAATACTCCACTCCACTCCACTTACAGCATTTACTCCACTCCACGTCATTCCACCTACATCATCTATTCCATTCCATTTCACTCCAGCCCTCCTCATTTGGTGCACTAACTCCACTCCACTCACAGAACCCCAATTTACTCACAACATTTACGCCACAGCATTCCACATCACCTGCCACCTCATGCCATTCTGTCAGTACATATCCAGTCTCACATACCTCCGAACAACTTGCCTGCGTGTGCCGTGGCCAGGAGGACCGCCGAGACCAGGGCCAGGTAGGGACGCTGGCCAGGGGAGAGGAAGAGTGATTAGGCCACGAGAACAGGACGCGAAAATAATGCACAGTAGATGATAACCTGAGGTGGAGGAAAAGGCCAGGATGATGATGATGATGATGGTGATAGGGAGCTGAATAGAATCTCCTTGGTACGTAGCTGTGTCTTTTTATATTTTTTTCCCTCCAGATTTAATGCTAAGTGATCAAACTACGAAAACATTGATTTATCAGACAGTGAAAACGGTGATAAGGCTGTAAAATCAATAGGACCGTGGAAACAGTGCTAAGGCTGTGAAGAGAGTGATAAGCCAGCAGTAATTAATATATATGACTGCATTCAGACCGACATATTATCCCCTTGAAGTGTGTGTGTATAAGTTTTTCTCTTGTAAACTTTCTGCCCAGCTTTTCACTCCTTTGATCCCGATGGTATTCAGGGACTAGCCCTCTTGTGCCCTGACGTCTGTTTAATAGTATTTAGCGGCTGATTTTTTTGTCTTTAATATACTTTTAAGCTATATTGTCTAGTTTAAGGAACACTCATACAGAATAGACTTGTTCTTAAGTAAATATATGTTTTACTTTAAGCAGTTAAATACTTTACTAGTTCATGTATTGTTTCATCCAGAGCTTTCCAGTTTGTTTTTTTTCTCCTTTTCTTTCATAGGCTCTTGTATATGCTATGGTTCTTTAAAATTGTCATTGTTTACCCAGCTAGGCCTCTCATGGTGAAAATACCTCGTCTTCTGTTTCAGTTAAGACCAGACGATTTTATTCATCCAAGAGTGTGTCATACGGGCGTAGGAGCGTTAATTTCCCGTTTTCCTGTTTATCTTTGTGGCTTAGTTCATTCTCGTGTGTTGTGACGAGGTCCTAAAATCTAATCGGAAGCCTAATTTAGTCTGAAATATGCCCAGCTTAGGTCAAGTTAGTGTCTTGGTTAGATCTGGTCAGTTCGGTTGGGGAAAGTTTGGGTGGGTTTCTTAAGTATCCTCCAGTACGTATTAGAATGAAGGACGCATACAGACGGAAATGAGAAGGAAATATACATCAAGGAAACAGTAAGAATAAGCACAGTCATCATATCGAGAAAAATAGTAAAAAATGAAAAAAAATCTAAGAGGAAAAAGAGATCAGGTGGTGAGGAGTTTCTGCTGCTTAATCCTTTCACTCTGAATATGTAATTGATTTCCTATTCTTGCTACTGTCAGGCTATTTTACTCCACTTGGGATATCACCCTAGTAATTGCGGGTTAATAAATACTATATCTAACTTTCTAATTCGAAAAATCTGCATTGGGAAGAATTAAATCGCCGGGGAATACAAAGAATAGAAAAAAAGTAATAGGATTAAAGGGGTTAAAGTAAAATATTTCTGAAACTAAACCCTTCAACTCGAGGGGGTAATTTTCATTTCAGTCTCTCTGCTCCCAGACGAATCTGTTCAGCCGGGAGACATTTCGAGCTGAAGGGAGCATAAGAAAGCCTTTGGTAGTAAAAGGATTAATGAAGGTTGTATGTAACCCCTCTATTTCGGGGGAAAAAAATGCGTTAAATGAAATCATTTGGGGATAACAAGAGGAAAATACAAAAGACTACATCGTGATGAAGGGAATAAGCTTAAGAAATTTTATGTATACTGTATGGGCTTAGTGGACTTACCATGACTGCGAGAGGGAGAGTGTGTGAGTCCGGAGTAATCAAGGGAGTCCTGACGCCCCAAAACCTCACCTTGGACTTTATATACCCAAGGACTGTGACCCCAAGTGACCCCTCCCCCTCTGATGTAGATGAGGGGGATGGGATTACGTATACAAGGACAGGTGAAGGTGAGGAGATGGGAGGGTGAGAGTGAGGAGGGGGGAAGGGAGAGGGATGAGAAGTGAGGAAATCTGAAGAGAGAAGAGGAAAGATGTAGAGGGGAGAGAAGAGAAGAGAAGTGAAGAGGGAAGAGCAAGAGAGATGAGGTGGAGTGAGATGACGTGAGGTGGGGAGGGGATGAGAGGTTAGGGGACAGATGAAGTGGAAAGGAAAGAAAGAAGTAAGGTAGGGTAGGGGAGCAGAGAAGGAAGAGAGAAGGATAGAGCAGAGGAAATGACAGATTAGGTGAGGAGAGAAAAGAGGAATAGGAGAGAGAGACGGTAAGGTGAGATAAGAAGTCAAGGTAGAGAGAATATCAAAACGGAATAGAGAAAAGGAGAGGAGGTGAGGAGAGATGAAGAGAGGATCTAGAGGAAAGAATCTTGCAGAAGATGAGAGAGGTCAATCTTTGCGGAGAAACTAAGAAGTCATTAAGATAGGTAAGGCAAAAATGAGTATAAGTAGGTAGAAAAAAGATGTGGCAACTCAAGTGTCCTACAGAATTTATGCTGCAAGCGGTCTCGAAGCTTCTACTATACTGATGGACGGGTGGACAAGTAGAGGGGAGGTTGGAGGGTGAAACTAGGATTTTCTCCGTTGTGTGATATTTCGAAAGAGTGCAAAGAACTGGGCTGCCCTGCTCAAACGGCAGTGTTGATATGGTATACTGGGTTAATTCCTTCATAATGTTGACACTTTTATTTTATTCTTACTACCGCCAGGCGATTCTTCAGTTTAGGAAAATCAGTTTGAATGATAGAAGTTAGAATATAGCCTTCATTAACTCTTCGCTGCAAGAGGTCTCACTTAATCTGAACAGTATCGCCTGGCAGTATCAGCATCAAGAATATGAGACCATCAACACACTGAACAAATGATGATGATGATGATAAGGAGGAGGAGGAAGGGGTGCAGACAGATGAAGCAGAGACGAGGCCATGATAAGCTGAGTTGAGGGACAAGTGAGGATAACTGAGGGCAGGTGAGGCAGGGATGAGAACAGGTGAGGTGAGGCAAGGGTGAAGCGGGATGAGGCAAGAGATGATGAGAGATGAAGTAAAGCGAAGACAGGTATGGCAGGGATGAGGGGAGGGTGCAGGTGAGGTAAAGTGAGGACAGATGAGACAGGGAAGAGGACAGAGGTGAGAATAGGTGAGACAGGAGTGAGGACAAGGGTGATAAAAGGATCTAGGTGATAATAGGTGAGGCAGGAGTGCAGAGGGGTCGGTGTGGACTTAAGGCAGGGTGAGTGCTTACAGACTGCCACTCGAGCCACGGCGTTGCGTGAGCGGCCAAATTTAGAGGCACAGAAGCGACAAACGTAAATACAAGAGAATGAGACTTGGGATAATGGGATAAAAGGAGGAGCAGATAACAGGACTAAAAGGAGTAGTAGCAGATAAGAGAGGAGGAACACAGGGTCAGATAAACGAGGAGGGTAGATAAAAGTAAAGGAGTAGATAAAAAAAGACAGATAGAAACATAAAAAGAAAATGATGAGTGATAGATGTAAGAGGAGCAGATAACCTGTGGAAGAGGAGGGAGAGATGAAAGAAAACAAATAAATTTTGGAAGAAGAGGGATATACACATACGGAAAATAGAGAGAAACAGATTACTGTGAATGGACATGAAAATTTCTTGAATGCTTCTGGGATAAGTTAATTTATAATAAATTCATCATCTCTCCAGTTTCAAAAGCAATAGCCATTTGAGAACGCATAATTCAAGGAAGAAGAAATAGGCTTAGAGTTTTTGCCTGTTATATACACTAGGGTCACTAAGACGGACAATCAGTATTTGCTTAAGAACAGCCACTGGTTTCCATTTCCTAGATGCGTGACGTCATTCGGCCCATGTAGTGTTTGTATTTTTATTCCACTGTATTTCCAGCTTCAGACGCAACAGAAATTTAAGAGTATAACACTGTATACATAAGGGGTACGCCACTCAAGTTTCCATTTCTCGGATGTGTGTCATCATTCGGCCTTTTGAGCGATACACTTACACTCTCTCACCTTGGATGCAATATCTTCCCTGAACTGTCTTACCATCCTCCTGCTGAACATACATTAACCCTTTCAATTCTTTGACGTAAATAGTTTCAATCTTACAACTTCGAGAGACTTTTATTTAGTTTAGTAGATTTTCTCTTTATTTAATTTGGTAGATGTTTTCGGCTTTTATTTAATTTAGCTGATTTTTCAGGCTTTTATTTAATTGTGTAGATTTTTTTTTAACCTTAGCGGTTAGATGTAGCCTTAAATAACCCCTCCACTTCTATAGGTAATTACTAGATGGAATTAAATCGTCTGGTAGCATGAAGAATACGCTACTAATGACGTCAGTTTCAGTTCTTGCTGCATGCAGACGATTTTACTCAGCATAGGACAGAACCCCTTTTAGTGCAGAGGTTAGCGAAGGTTACATCAACGGTACTATAATCTCCAGTTTAAAAAAATCCCTCTTATGATCAGAATAAAATCGACTGGAGACAGCAAGAATGAAATGAAAAGAGACGCACTGTGTTGTAGGGGCTAAACACACACACACACACACACACACACACACACACACATTTTGCTATACAGGGAAAGCACATAATTTTTCCACTCTCTTTGTTCACCTTTGTCACGCAGAACAAAATTGGGAACTAATAATTATTTGACGAATGGTGAGGGATGGAACATTTTAAAATCTAACGTTTGCAGATAAGGCTGTGTTGTTTGCTAGTGAACGGGAGCTTTGCAGACTGATTTAGAGCTTTGTGAATGTCTATGAGCGTTCAAAGTTAATTTGGATAAGTGTAAAGATGCATTGGTATTTACACTCATCTATAGGTGTGAGAATCTGATATGACGTGAGTGTTAAAAAAATTATGAGTGAGGGGTGTTGAAAAAGGGCTGATACCCATTCACTAAAATGGATCTTTTCTCATAGGGGTAGCCATCGTGGGGGTGGAGTGGATATGGAGGGAAGTATAGGAGGTGGAAGGGAGGGGGTGGGGTAGAGGTGAGAAGGTAGAGTGGAGGCGGCGAGTGGAATGGATATAAGAGGGGTAGAATGGAAAGGAGGAGGGGATGGAGGGGAGGTAGGGGTGTGGAGTGTAGGTTGGGAGTGAAGTGGATCGAGGAGAAGTGTGGAGGTGGAAGGAGTGGAGGTGGAGGTTGAGGGGGTATTACTGCATCAGACGTGACTAGTGTTCGGGTATCGCAGAGTCATTGTTTAATTCCCTCTTTGTTTATGCTCCCTTATTTCACTGGGCCTTCCCCCTCCTTCTCCTCGCCTCCTCTCGGCTCCTGGTGGCGCATTTTTAACAGCCCGGACATGCTTTGTAATTGTCGTGTTCTTTCCCTTCTTTATTTCGTATTGGAAGTCGTGTGCTGTCTATACTCTATTTTATCTTGGCTTAAAATTAACATCTCTTCATCTTGAGTGCTGAGCCATAACAAGAGATCAACATTTGAATATGGCGCTTGTCACGAAAAGTATTGTGGGAAAGATGTTAGGTCATATTTTTGTTGTCCTCTGTCATTAAGCTGCTGGAAATTTGCTACAGAATGAATTGACGAATATCTCCTCCAAGTTAAGGTGCACGAACTACTACGGGCTATTTTTTTTCCCCCACAAGTTTTATGTGTAATTTTATAATATCTCATTGCTTTAGGTTTGTCATCTTTTTGTTTGTGTTGTGTTAGCTCTCTTCTCTCAGAAACGTTTCACTTTCATGCTCCTGCGACTCCCTCAGCTGAACAGACTTATTTAACGTTGTATGGAACAGAATATTATAGCTATGCCGACCATACAAGGGGTTAACACTCAGACTCCTGTGGCTCACTCAGCTAAGGAAAATCGTCCGACTGTAGCTGGATCAGAACACAAGAATAGGCGCGAAGATGAGAGGGTAATTCTCTGTTTATGTTATTTTCTTATTTAACTTACTCTCTTGTTTATTCTTCTTGTTTCACTGGGTCTTCCCCTTCCCACTCCCCGCCATTTATTCTAGCTGACACTATACAGCTACATACATCACAGAGTATTCCCAGATACCAATAGTTAAGTTTAAATTTGGCATTGCTTCGACGATCTCAGATGTCTTCATTAGGTTACAAGTGCAACAGTCAAGATTGCGAAAGACAGATCGATGAGTATCGGGAACAGTTAAATACTAAATTTATCAATTATTTATCAGCACAATGCTATACAAAAAGACATGCACTGAAAGAAGTCGTTAAAAAGACTAGTAAAGATAAAGTTAAGAGAAAATGCCCTGGGAAAAAATCCGTTGAAAAATCTGTTTAATGTGATCTCTTCCATTAAATAATCCGCCATTTTCGCGATCTGAAACCATTGTGAAGCTTTGGGTCATTCAGTACTCGGTTCGTATATTTCGACACTCGGTTCTGTAACAGACGACACATCACGTCTTCTCCAGATAACGAATGTCATCCCAACCCAGATACTTCCTCATGAGGCCCCTGGGGGACATCTCAAACTTCTTGCCCCACTTGAGCTTTTCTAATGTAAAAAAAACAAAAACAAATGTTTTTCCTGTACCAGCAGGTTAAAACTGCGTTTAACACCATTCCGGTGATGTCTTTTTCTAGTTTTTTCTATCTTTAAACGATTTTACTCAAGTTAGGAAGGCTCTGTAGTAGTGAAGGGTCTATCTATATTATACTTATCCCTTCCCAATCGAGAAGCCTCTCCTAAGCTGTATATAATCGTCAGAAGGTAGCAGTACGGATTCAGAGGGATAAATATATGCGTTATGACCAACCTGTTATTATGACTAAACTTGACAAAGGTATACGATTACAAAGAAAACATATTATAGGATGAAAGTGGCAGACATGTAAGATGACACAATATTGAAATTCCCATCTGGTAAATCCGTCGTATCATCTCGGTTAGATAAGGCCTTCCTACTCTGAGAAGTTACCCAAGTCTTGACAGAAATAGCTTCAAGTGCATGAAAAAAAAGAGAAAATCTACTTCATACTTTCAGAAATTGTGGAGTAATTCTTAACTTTGCCAAGCTCAAAGTGCATAATCCTATTTGTCTTTTCCTTTGTCTTTTCCTTTCTATTTTATATTTTTTTCTATGGCGTTACGGTTACACGGTCAACAAAGGAAATGCTAGATGCCCAGTGGAGAATCACATCCCTTAACAACACCTAGGTTTGTGGGACTCTTCTCACGCATGATGTCAAAATATCTTGTGTGTGTGTGTGTGTGTGTGCTCGCGCGCGCGTTTAGATGTGGGAAAGAAACAGAGTAAACATCCTGGGATTACAAGAGACAGTTCATGTAACTAATCGTCTGACAAATACTTACTATTCTTTTTCGTCCAGTGCTTCACGAAATTATAATGTAGTTTATGCTATACAAGTAACTCTGTATTACTATGCAGTATTGATAGTCCTTCGCCTTAACGGTATTTCAACAAAGGAGCAGCGTAGATTTGACGTTTATCAATACTACAATATATTCAGCTCTATCCTCTGCCGCCACACTACACACAGACAAACACGGAAAGCACTGTGGGGAGGGAAAGGAGAACAGAAGCAGTGTGTGTGTGTGTGTGTGTGTGTGTGTGTTTGAGGTAAATGTTAACCTGCGCCTGTCTCATGGTCGCTACCACCCTCTATGTCACACTAAATCTTTCTGTTGTTTTTGCGAACGATTAGGGTCACTGAAGTTGACATTTCATTGGTGAATTTTGGTGCCTGGTGAAGCGGCATGATATTTTTTGTACATGTATTTGTGTATGGATGCTGACACTTTTTCTGGCACTTAAGCCCGACTATACCTACACCTGTTATAGTGGTGTGTTCAGGGGAAGGGGGTGAAGTACACTGAATCCAGTCCCTCATTTGAACTGTGTGCCAATACTTTTCCAAGATCGTCAGGGAGGGAAAAAAGCATATATTAGTAGTTGGTTGATATAAATTTGTATATTGTTTATGTTGAAAATTGTGGTAATGGAATGATTTAAACTGAAGAGGATAGTAAGGGGTAATAAGCAAAATAAATCCCTTAGGAAGAGGTGTTAGGGAGCTTCCTTAACCGACGAGAATACACGCCACACTGACCTTACAGACGACAGACACACGGCTTTGAGTATGTGCGTGTTGGAAATTTTCAGTTGATGTTTTGTAATGTTTAATTCACTCCTGTCTTAAGTTAAGTTCTTTTCAGTACAATAACGTTGTTCCTAGGTTAATTCTAGCTACCTGCAGGCTATTATGATAAACTTAGAGGAGACGTTTTGTAATAAAACGTAAATAGAAGCTATAGCTAACCAATCTAGTCGAAAAGTCACTTCCCAGCTGGGTAAAAATTTCAGTGGCATAAAAAACATGAAAGACGTTATCGAGAAGACAGGGTTGATAATGGAAGAAAGGGGTTCCCAGCGGCTACCTCCGAGACGTAAATAATTCTTTGGAAGTCACTTTTGTTTGTTTTATTCTGACGCTTGTCTCTCGTCTCTGCCTCAGCCATCATCACTCTTGCTTCACATGTGGTTTCCTCTACACCCATCCCAACATATCCTCACTTTCGGTTGCCTCAGTGGCAGGAGGAGGGTGGAAATGGGGATGGGTTGAAGAGGGGTTGGGGAGGCGGAAATGGGGAGAAGAGGGGGTAGGTGACGCTACTGTGGTGAGCTATGTAAGGGCCGGGTGTTGTCACATGCCATCACAACTCCTGCCACACCACCACATCACACACACTCCTTCAGCCATGGTAAATAACCTCAGTTTTTAAGCTGCTGACCGGGAATATTTTAGCAGACTGTAACATCAAGCTGTATCACATGTATGAGGATTTAGAATTTCTTGCATTTTCTTCGAAATAATACTACACTATTGTTGAAAATTAGATTTTCATATAAGATTACAGAACTAATTCTGAATATCTGGGATGAGATTGGAAGTTTCATATGATTTTACTAGGGAAATTGTGGGATAATCAACCAGCCTGCATGGTAAGCACGACCAGTGTTTACGAGATAAACACTGGGGATGCGGCCTTCAGTAAGAGGCAGTGTTCATTTAACAAACAAGAAATAAAATGCAATGCAGTAAGTACAATATATATCGTATATCAATGCATTTATACGTATTTGCTTTATAGTTATGTATTGACATATATATGAATGTCTGTGTCGGTTAGTTCAGGACTAAGCGCCAGCAACTAACAATTATTCACAATGTCCCCCTGGCCAGCGCCTCTACCTGGCCCTGGCCCTGGCCTCGGCTCTCTTCCTGGCCACAGCACACGCAAGCCTGATTAAAGGTGAGTGATAATGCATTATGCTGTAAATGTCAATAGTACTGGTAGTCGCTGAATAACATCGAGTATCTTTGCCAATTCGACATCCCAGTTATTTCAGCCATGCAATCTTTACCTTGACATCAGTCCTGGATTCACGAGGGAGATACCAGACCTCTAGTAAGGCAACAGCTCTAGTAAGTCTTCTTACCAGAGCATTTATATTACCACAGTATCCACGACACGTTTACCTCTAGTAAAATCTCGGGCAATGCCAAAAGACCTCCCATCCTATGATAAATCCTCCGGTTAATGCGATCAGTAAACACTGGATAACAAAACCCCCCGGCATTACTTCAGTTTGAATTGCCCTGTCCACCTTCATCTTTGATGACATATGCTGACGTCACACATGCAAAAAGAATTTATTAGAAACAAACTTGCTCGGCTGCAGCAAACATGGTCATACCATCCCCCCGGTTCGGATGGACAAGGAATGAGTCAAACTTTTCTTGTTATTGAGAAATAGTGAATAATAGCGTAAATTATGCGGTCATCGAATAACTAATATTTAATTACACATCACTGAAATTAATATTGGTTGTTAAAGTTTCATATCCCTTGGTATGATTCCAAAAGTTTCACCAAATGTGTAGCTTTCAAGATTTTACTTTTTTTTTTTTTTAAGTTAAAATGAACATTATGATTTATTCATAGTTTTAATGAAACAGTATCCAAAACATCATCGGCATCTAAAGTAAGTCGTATATGTATGTTTTATCTTTGCTTATAAATCGCGACATGTTTATCAGTGGCCTTCATCAAGTGGGAGATTACTTTTTCATCAAAATTTTTGTATTAATACAGTACGTACCGGTCAGCATACAGAACTTCACCTATTTACAGTATAAAATAATATACCGTACGATTGATGGTTAGTGTCTTTGTGCTTATTTAATGTTATATATTACCAGCTGTTACCAGTCCATATCTATAAAACATTTGCGAGTAACTTTAGTTCGAGTCAATAAGAAGTTGGCATTTTTCTCTTGAAAAGTGCGTAGGCTGTCATTATAAAGTCGCCCATCTATAACCAGGCTACTGACTATTGACATGACTTCTATTTTCATCCATTCACTCCACTGGTTTTCCATATACAGTACAGTGATTATATTCATTACGTCAATTAATGATTTACATAACGGGGACAAAACATACCATCTCTTGCTGGAATTTTACTGCAGTTGCTTCCTTATCACATATATACACCAACAAAAAAGGATCAGTATATTTTCATTTGATTTCTTAATATGAAAGTGTTACATGTGAATTGCGTCGATACATTAAACCAGTTCGCTACTTGACATCAGGAAAACTGTGAATAAAGGAAAAAATTACAGTAGCCTATTTGTGCTTCTTAGATTCAGTGGAATGTTGATTTGAACCTATTTACAACACTGAACGTGATGTTTATTTACATTTCAATGACGGGCTGAAATCCAAAATCGTTTTTCAGAGCCGTTTTCATTAGTCGAACGGTGATATGTTACCAGAGATTCGAGCCTTCCTAAAACTTATCAAATACTTCGCTAATGGTATGTACGCAGGATCTGGTAAGAGTCTGGCAAATGCAGGGCTGGTCTCTCCTTCGTGAATCCGGTGTCTAATGTAGTGTTGGGTACTTTTGAGTATCGCAGAGGGGTGAAAATCATGATGTAACTTATTTTCTTTTATATTACAGGTAAATACAGGGAAGGAGGTGGTGGCGGGGGAGGCTATGGAGGTGGAGGAGGTAGTGGAATAGGAAGTGGAGGTTCAGGAGGAGGGTATGGAGGAGGTTCAGGAGGAGGCAACCTAGGTGGAGGTGGAGG
>JAGKTI010029193.1:0-12723 GCA_018397915.1 Birgus latro | reverse complement strand
AAGACCAAAAATAAGAAGATGGTTTCCGAGAATATTCCGGAGCAGGATAATAATCACCCATGCATTTAAGGACACGGTAACTGTTAGACATTTTAATAGCCTTCTAAACTTCTTCCTAGACTGTTCATTACGCTTCACGTCATCATAAATCCAAGGTGGGCCGGACCTTGCTGCACTAACATCATGAGGTGATCCTAGCGCTAACATTGAATAAAAAAAAAATGCAGTATCAACAAGGGGCCAATTCTCAACCGTTAAGCAATTACTGATGACCTTATAGGCGAAAATAGTCTCCCTCATAATTAATCCACAGTAGTTGTAGATCAGTAGGTGAAGCTCCATAACCGTTAATTAGACCCAGGTTGATAGAGTATTTTCTACAATAAATCAGCCATAGAATAACCTCCTGAAGTAAGTGCGTTAAGACCCGAGACACCCTTTATACATCCTCCTATATGCTGACCTCCTTATACACATTCTATAATATACACCACACGCCATCATACACACCACATCTTTCTGTTATATCCTCCACCCTCCATCGTACGTAAGTCACCCTATGCGTCATCCTCCATACACCAACCTCTATCATAAACACATCCTTATGTCCCATTCATGCACATTCACTCACCTGTCTTCTCACCCTCTTGGCTCCCCCTTATACATTATTCCATTCATTTATTCACACCCACTTATTTATTCCCAAATCTCCACAAAACCGATATGCGTAATCTTATTCACTTGATCGCCCTCTGTCCACTATATACTGTATGCACAATCTCATTTATTCATTAATTAATTCTTTACTCAATACACAACTTCATTCACTCATTCATCCTTCATCTATTCAATACGCATATTTTTATTCACTGAATGACCCTTTGTCTATCTAATACGCATAATCTCTCTTTTTCATCCCACACTTTTCCCTAAATGCATTATATCATTCTCTCATTCATACTCAGTTTCCCCCCTATGCCTTACCACGCCATTTACGCAGCCAGACCCCTTACCCAAGTTGTAGGTCCTTGCATACGCCATTTACGCATTATTTATTCACTTACTCTTTGCCAGTTCGTCCTGTACTTTATCCAATATGTCTCATCCAGTTACGCATTTTTATTTCATCTTTTCTTGGTCTATTCGCCCTATCTTCAGCCCTATACGCCTCATCTGGTCCTTACGCAGGTTGTAGGTTCTCGCATACGCCACCTACTCCCCCACACCTGACTGAAATTACTCAAAGACGAGGGAACGGCGATCCCCTCCTGTTTTAATTAGTTTTGCAGTTTGAGTGGAAGACGATGATGAGAGGGGGAGGGGAGAGGAAAAGGAGGAGAGATGTGGCAAGGAGGGTAGAAAGGGGGGAAAGGGTAGGGAGAGAGGGGAGCGGAAGGGTAAGAAAGAGGGGGGGGGGAGAGGTGTTGAAGGAGGAAATGGGAAAGCGAGAGCTGGAAGGGATGTGGAGGAGAGGGAATGGAAAAAGAGTAAGGGAAAAAGTAAGGGGTGAGTTCCTGTTAATTAAAGGTAACGACAAGAAGTAACTAAAATGAGTAGAGAAGTGCGGTAAAAGAGAGAGATTAATGGAAGGGAAGTAAGAGATACTCGTACAGGTTGAAGGCTGAGGGAAAAAGGGAATTGGGAAATGTGTGACAACAGGATGTGGATGTGAAAGATGCAGAAAGGTGAAAGAAGAAAGGGAAGACATGGGAGAAGAGGCGAGAAGGGAGAGGTGGTACTGAGAGAAGAACAGCAATGTAAAGAGGTGAGGGAAAAGATGTGAAAGGAGAAAAAAGGTGAAAGAAAAGAGGGAGATGATAGGAGTGGAAGAAGTTGCAGGAGTAAGAGAGAAAGAAAAGACTGTCAGGGAAGAAGGAAACATACAAGATAGGAAAACAAGAACGGAAATACTAGACGGATGCAGGACAATACGGAGTTTTGACTGAATGAAGAATCGTGCATGTGAAAATTCTCTGGAAGCTAAATTTAACCACAATAATACTTCGCAAGAGGGGACATCTATCCGAAGTTGAATGAAACCGTCTGATGGCAGCAGGAATAATATACATGAATCATAATCCCATTGAAAGGGTTAACAATATCGTTATTCCCATTATCTTTGTTATTTCCTTCTCGAAACTATTCATACATACACACTGGGCCACTGTTTACAAGGAGTGTGTGCCAGTGTAAACAGCAGGGGCGTGAACCAGTAAGCGTATGAATGTAACAGTGTATTTTGCCACGCTTTATTACCTCTTCTCGTACCACGAATCCGCTTTGGGTCTATTCTTTCACGCTCCAGATGATCTTATTCTGCTTGAGGAAAGACAGTCCACGTTGAACGAGTTATGGTAGTTATGCTGAACACTTCAATATGATGCTGACTTTTATATTCTATTCCTGCTACCTCCAGACGATTTTATTTTGCTGATAAGACCTCTAGTATTGAGCTGCACTGTCCTCATCTTCCACCTCCCTAGTCTATATTTAACCTTAATTCAGTGACCTACAGTACTTCCTCTTATCTCAATATTGCTATATCCAGATGACTTTATTGAAATTAAACCCCCGATAGTAAAAGTGTTAATGAAGACTATATGAAAATCACAATCTCTCCATCCTCTCCTTAGGGAATCCTCACAATCCCTGTGCATCTCCTTCATTTTTTCTTCCCCCAGATTCACCAAAGTAACGAGGGAAAAGATATATACTTTTAATCAGCAGTTGAAGAGAACACTATATCGTTTTATATTCATAATGCCTTCAATCAGATGGTGTTTTATTTTTTCCCTCTCCACCTGCGGCGAAGCCGACAGATTTGTAAGTGGTACACCTGGGGGATTTTTTTCCCTTCAAGGAAAGTTCGAATATCTGCTTTTAGAGAGGTCTGAGCAATTTTCTTATGAAAAACAAAGTTGCTCGATTTGAATATTTTGAATTTATTTAATATGTCAGCTGTTGCGTCAGTTGACGGATCAGCTGCCCATTAGGCGATTTTCAAGTTGGGCTATGAGGAGGCATTTCAGCGACTTTCTTATGAAATACAAAGTTGCTCAGCTTGAAATATTGAGTTGGTCTGATATGTCAGCTGTTGCATCAGCTGATACATCAACTGATTATCTACCAATTTTCAATTTTGGCCATAAGGAAGCATTTTAATAAAACAGTTTCACATTTCCTATGAGTTTCAATGACAGCTTCTAAAAACTGGCTGCAATAGTTTCGCCGCAGGTCTATGAAAACAGTCAGTTCTTGTTATTCATAAACCTACACTTCACGATTTGAGAGAGACTTTGGCAACTGGAGGGATTACATGTAGCCTTCATTAACCCCATTTATATGAGACGGCTTTCTTAAATTGGGCAATATCGTTTGGTTGCAGTACGAATAAAGTACAATTAAAAACAAAGTCCCAGAATAGTTGTTCATAATGCAGGGGCGTTAGTGCTGTCAAACGCCAGCCAAACAGATATACACTGGACTCGTGAAATCTAGGCTAATCCGTTAAAAGCAAAAACCGGCAATATTATATTAAAACTGCATTGTACTGGCATTAACAAAATGGGATTTTATTCGACTCAGCAATTATATTACCACAGAGGAAATGGTTTCCCCACTGGAGTGTCTGTAGAAAGAGGAACTAGATAGTTAGATGGCTAGACAAACAGACTCGCTCTGTTTTTTAGTCTAGCGATTATGAAAATTCTACAAAATATTCTGAAAAGCTTGATAGTCGTCACTGTGTTTCGAAAGTCACCATTCAGTATTTCGTTATTTATCGTAATAAAATGAATCACTGTTGATGTCCGCAACCGTACGTTATACTTCCAGCCACTTCACATACTACGTCTTGCTTTCCATTTCTCTAAGACCCTATCAGTGTCTCTGGCTGTGGGA
Organism: Birgus latro; assembly: GCA_018397915.1. Classification (NCBI taxonomy): domain Eukaryota; kingdom Metazoa; phylum Arthropoda; class Malacostraca; order Decapoda; family Coenobitidae; genus Birgus; species Birgus latro. The sequence goes on along the minus strand of JAGKTI010029193.1, from coordinate 8,823 downwards.
AGCAGCTGAGGGGAGATGGGAAGGTCAGTTAGTCGACAGAAAATTAGATACATTACCCCTTACGGACCAGTAACGTACTTTTGATTTCACTTTCGCTATATTCAAACAAATTTATTCGGTGTAGGAACATACAGCCTTCATTAACCCCTCCACCACCACGATGTCTACTACTGTATAGTCAACAAAATATTCCAGACGCAGCAAGATTAAACTAAATATAACAAATCATCGTAGTAAAGATGTTAAAATCTCCCAAGACACTGTCCTCCTCTTCTTATCTCTTGGTTAACCACAGTATCTACGTCGCTTTAGGCTCCATTACCCTTATCTAAGCGGAGTTCTATGATGTCCAGACGGGAAGAGAGAAGAGAGAGAGGAGAGAGACGAGGGAAAGAAGGAAGATCGGTGAAGACAGGGGAGGAAGAGAAGGGGGAAGGACTAGCAATAAAAAGGGAGAAATGGAAGAACTGGGAAGGGAGAGGGAGTGGGGCAGAAGGAGGGCGGTGGAAATGGAGGATAGGTGAAGGGCACAGGGGAACGGATGAAGGGAAAAAGGAAGATCAAAGAAGGAGAATGGATAAAAGGGATGGGGTAAGGAAGAAATATAGGGATAGGGAGGAAAGGGAAGAGATGGGGAACAGAAGAGGCAGGAGAAAGGAAACTGGAGGGAAGAGGAGGAAGAACGAGGGTAAAGAGGCAGGAGAGGGAGGGGGAAAATATAGCGTGGGGGAAAGTGGGGGGAAAAAGGAGGGAAGTACAGAAGAGAGAGGGAAAAGGGGGGGGGGGGGTCAGCAGGCTACTGTAAATTATTGTAAATGAGCTGTGAGCCTCGTAAAAGCTCCCCACTTCCCCCTCACCCCTCCGCTTCTCCCCTCCAAGCTCCCCACTTCCCCCCCTCCCTACAGAAACAGCCAGACGCGACAGTTTATGCGCCGTAAAAAAGGACGCTTCATTACACCCCAGAACTCTGCCCACTAAGGCTTCTGTTGGACATGATTATACTTGGCATTACCCGGCACTGGTTTGCTCTCGTATGGTCTGGACTGGAGGGGGTGTAGTCTGGAGGGAATGTGGTCTGGTGTGATGTAGTCTAATGAGGGTATGGTCTGGTGTGGATATGGTCTGGTGTGATGTATTCTAATGTGGGTATGGTCTGGAGTGGATGCAGTATGACGTGGATGTGGTATGATGTGGTGTACGGTGGTCTAATGTGGGCACGGTCTGATATGATGTTTAAAGTAAGTACGGTCTGAAGTGGATGTCGTCTGAGCTGGGTAGGCTTGGTTTGATGCTGATATGGTCTCGGGTAGATGTGGTCTGAAGTGAGGTGGGTATTGTCTGAGGTGGCTCTGATTTGAAGTGAAGCTGATCTGAAAAGGATGTAGAGTGGGAATGTTCCGAAGTGGGTATGGTCTGAAGTGAAGAGGACTTGGTGTGGTGTGGATATGCTATGGTCGAAAGCAGATGTGCTCTGCAATGAAGTGAACTTGGTCTGAAGTAGATGTGGTATAAATGGATGTGTTCTGAAGCGGTAATATGATGCGATGCGGATGTGCTCTGAAGTGGAGCGGTTATTGACTCGTGAAGTTATGATTTGCAGGGGATAGGCTCTGAAACTGATTAAGGGATAGACAGTACTCTGAAAATGGATGTAGTCTTAAGTGTATATGATCTAAAAAAGTGGATTTGACCTGATGTGGATACTTGGAAGAATATATATGGTCTGATGTGGATATAGTGGATTTGTGAGAAGATACCGCCAGAAACGATTGGACTGAAGTGGATGTGTTCTGCTGTAGAGTGGGTTTGGGTTGAAGTGGGTCTAGTCTCGAGCTGAAGTGTTCCGAAGTGAAGTGAAGTGTTGTTTATGGATACTGTTTTTCTTTATATATTTCATGTCCACTTTATGGCTGACTTTTCCTCTCTCTAACTTCATTTCTTTCTCTCTCTCTCTCTCTCTCTCTCTCTCTCTCTCTCTCTCTCTCACTCACTCTCTACCTCACTCACTGAATCCAGGTCTAAATTTAAGCTCTTCAACCCAAGGACGTATTTTGTATTTCATATTTTCTGTTTTTCCACAACTACATTCAACACAGGAGGAGGAAAGCAAACAGCAATATACTTGTCGGCCCTTTCGTGTCTGTTTGTTGCAGGGTAGGCTACAGCTGTTTAACTAGGAATCAATGACAAGGATAGATAAACAGGAAGGCTCCCTCAAGACAGGAAGTGAGAACTGGAGGGTTTAAATACAGCCTTCATTAACTTCTTCATTACTACGGGTCCTTCCTAAATGAAAAGCATCTGGGAACAGCAAAAGTAAACTGCAAGAGGAAGTCCTCTGATTTAAGTGGTGCAGAATGTAAACAGGCCAGACGTCAGATAAATCAAGAGGGCCACAAGCTGCTTGCTCTGCCATTAAAGAGGCCGGGACTCTTAACTCTGACAAAGAGGGAGGCACAGGAAAGACCTGCCTGCCCCTCACTTCACCTCATCTTAATTAACCTCACATTATCCCTACTCACCTCACCTAATCCTCATTCACCTCACCTCATCCTAACTCACTTCACTTCATCTCACCTTGCTTCACTTCACCTCACCCTAATTCGCTTCAGCTCATCTCACCTCAGGTAAACTTACCTCATCCCACCTCACCTCACCTCACCTCACCTCACAACCAGCCTACAATTATGATTCGCACTTGCTTCAAGCGCGTGATTCAGGAAGACTGTATCACTTGTTGGCATTCTGCTCTTACACGGATGCTTATGATAATGAGTGGATTGCTTTCAGACACCACCTCCCGTGCAAACATGCATACTTATATATTCAAACAGACCCAGTGACTCCTAGCTGTGTAGTCGGATAAGGTGTGGCTCATAAAGGTTATCCAAGAGTAGCCTGGGGTTTACTGCCCAAATAATGCCATCCAGGGATGAGCAACTGGTCACTCCAGCTTTCAATGTCTGACCTAAGTAGCCTCTCCGCGGATCCGTACGCTCCTGTTTAGGCAATAAAGTATAAGAGGATGGCTAGATGAATTATGAAAACTCGGAAGGAGAGTGAAATCTATACCAAAAATAATAAAAACAACAACAACAACAACAATTTTAACAATAATAAAAATAAAAATAAAAATAATAATAATAATGATAATAGTAATAATAATCCCTTCTATCAGTAAAAACAAAAAGTATGATATAAACGGCAAACTTCAAGTGCAAAATTCAGTCAAAAAAGCAGCCCCTTCACTTCTCCATCTGCTTTAAAACTGATGGAGGGAAATTTAAATATTCCTGGATCCAAAACATATTACACAGCCTGGGCCTAATCTGATTAAGCCAGACACCTTTTATCTTTCCTTTACAGTAACCCATTCAGACAGGATCGGTGTAGCGTCCACTCTCTCTCCGCTGCTACCAGATAAATTTATTCAGCTCAAAGGAGGCTATCTAAGCTGTAGGAGTTAGACATAGCGCTCATTAGCCCTCTTACTAGCAGGCCGCTCTTCTAAACTAAATAAAATCGTCTGGTAGAGTTAAGAATTAAAAGGAAAGATATCATCGCACCAAAAAGGCACTTCACTCTCTGCTAGGTCAGTTGTATAAAACTGTCTACTATCATCCACAATAGAATTACTAGGTTTGTGTAAGCTGGCGAAAGGTTTAGTCCAAGTACTTAATAACCTCACACATAAGGCCACTGGTAACGAGAATAAAATCGTCTCTCGGTAGCAAGAGTAAAAGGACTGAGATATTTCTTGCACTGGACGGGTTACCGGTTCACTGCTAGAACTTATTTTAGCTTAACTATAAATCATTTGATATTATCTATCTATCTGTCTATCTATCTACCAGTCTACTACTTGGCCTCTTATCCTTGTGAGCGGAGTTCTCGACAACAGGACCTTGGGGTGGGTTTGTTCCTACTCAGTAAAGACCCCTCGTCCCATAACAAACGATCCTGTCTTTCATACACTTGCTGCTTCTCTTTCCACCTAGTTTATAGTCTCCCTCTTCTTCTCCTTCCGAAACCACATTCTCATACACTGTACTAATCCATCACTCTTCACGCACTCCACATCTCAGAGTGTTCCTTTAAGATTCCCAAACCACCTACATCTACACCACGTTCATCTGTCTATCCCAGCATGTCAATCTACAGGCAATTCTGAAGTAACTTGTTTCATCAGCTATCACTCTCGATTTATGCCCTTCAAATATCCTCCACACTCCACTACTGTACGCCAGTGTTGGAACTAATATTCTGTAAAACTGTGCTTCGTTACTGAAACGTTCATATTCCTGTTTCTTGTCACTGTCTCAATATAATACCTTGATGCTTCCAATGCGGAAGGAAAAGATACATCGCGTCACTTATTTTTCCAGTGACAGCCAGTTTCTTTCAGGTGAACAAATCGCCTACTTTTAACCTGAATACTAGAGCCAAGTGAGTCCACAGCATCCAAGGAGTTAAGCCCGGCGAATTTAAGTTCTTCATTCCGATAACGTGTTTTTTATTCTTGCTATCTCCAGGTGATCTTATTGATATGAGGATGGATCTGTCTTAGTAATGGGGATATTTATGCCAGTCTGACAGTTTCCAGTTCGAAAAATCTCTCATTAAGCTGAACTGAATCGTTTGGGAGCAGCAAAAATAAGATACGACATCAGAATCAGGGGGTTAAATCAATGGGGCCTGACTTAGCTCGCTCACCCCGTTTTGACCTCTATCCCGACTCACCCAACAGGGCATCACCAGACTAATGCTACAATGCTGCCTGACCCGTCAAATACTCCTAAATTATTCAGTCTCGTTCAGCTGCTGCGGGAGCCTAGTAATGCTGGAGGTGCTTGAAATTATAGAAAATGCTGTTCATCGCTGCAGGGGCTCGTAAATGTTGCAGATGAATTTAATCAACCTTATACCAACCATGAGTTTTCCCCCACTGGAAAAAAAAAAAAAAAAAAACTCTGGCAGTAGTATGGCTAAAATCCAAAATACCAATTATTGCCTTGAGAAGTGTTAATACTGATAATCTTAAATAAAACTGCTCAGCCGAGGTGCCACAGACTGAAAGTGATGTATGGCACAGAGTTATAATTATGTTCCGACGTTAAATGCAGAATATAAATCATGTTGTTTACAGCTGATAAGAAATGAAAGTTCTGTCAGACTTAAAATTTTCATAACGTTGTCCACTACTGTGAGGAGAACTATATAATGCCAAAGTACCGAAATTATAAAGCTTCTTAATATTAGAAATTCGAATGGTAAAAATTGCTCATCTTATCATTTCCATACCTGACTCTTACTATCCTAACCGATGTCACCACCACCACCACCCTCGTCCCCCCCCATCCTTAATTCTTACGTAAAAGGGGGGTGAAGCAAGGACCAAAATTAAAAAAAAAAAACAGAGGGCACAAAAGGAGGAGAACTATCAAACACCGTGGTCCGTGATATGGACAATACGTATTAAGCATTCATCCAAGCCTTCAAAATCTTGGCTCCATCTCACAAACCAAACCCATACACACACACTTTCTTGTGTTTTTCGTTTTAGACGTATTTCGGTAAGGAAATTACAGTGTGGATACGAACGCGGACTTTCAGATCCACACGCATGTTTTTTTTTTTTTTTTTTCCCCATTCGTTCTAGTCAGACCGCCCTTCATAAAAATAAATAAATAAATAAATAAATAAATAATGCCGTACATGTTATTCGTGTGCAAACTCCATGCCGCTATAAAATCAACAGTATTTCTGCTCAGTGCTCTAGTTCTCTTCCCTTTATGCAAAACACAAAACACCATAGTATTCACCCAGGAAAAATGGATCATTATTCTCGCTGGGATTTACATTCGAAAACATACACGAAGAGTTCTAAAATACTGCCCAACCTAATTTCCCGAATCCTATTTAATTTTCTACTGTTGCTCATTAACCTCTACAGTACGATTACCTCATTTACTGTTTCACTGCTGTTACCATCACTAAACGACTGTATTCGGTTTCAGAGAGATTATTATGTTGTACACTGGGAAAATATTGTATGTAATTCAGGATACTGTAATGCTGGATGGATGGAGGTAAATGGTGACCACAATGGATGACAGGAAAGGTAGGGGTGGAAGAAGTAAGAAGGGAGAGAGCAGGAAAGAAAGGCATGGAAACAGAATACTGAAAGGAGGAGAAAGGAAAGGAGAAAGGACAGGGAGGGGAAAGGGAAAACGGGAAAGTGAATTTAACCCCTTCAATACGATGGTTTCTTATTCTACTCATGATACCCCTAGAAAGGCTTATTCCCCTTACAAGAGACCCGTCGTAGTGAATGGGTCAGGAACAGCTAAACCCTTCTGTGCAACCAGAACCTCTAATGTTGTTCTTTCTACCGCCACACGAGTTTAGTCATCTGAGGGGAGATTACCTCGGACGGATGGGGTTGAAAGGATTATTTTTATTTATTTATTTTCTTTCATGCAACTGTTCCCTACCCCAGCATGGGATCGAACTCGCGTGATTTCAGACAACAGACGACCTCTTTCACCACTTGGCCAACTACTCCCTCGCAAAAATATCTAAGAGAATATTTGCGGTATTGTGATTAAATATGTGAAAACATGAAATATAAAGTCGAAGAGGCAATGGACTTAAAAAATGACAGAAGTGAATGGATGAAGTTAGTGAGAAAGTGCAGACGACCAGAGGAGGTATTCTCGTGGGGTTAGGAAGCTTACTAACACTTTTTCCTTACCGGTTTATTTTTTGCTCTGCTCCGTTAATCTACTTGTGCGTCATTCATGGAGAGTACATCTATATTAAAAAAAGACACAGCATAAAAAAAAGGAAAAAAAAAGAGGATATTAATAGATAGTCTGGGATATAAATCGCCAAGGAAGAGGTGCTAGGGACCCGAAGAGAATACAGGTCCCGGGTTGCATCCATTTTGAACACCATGTTGACGGATTTATTCTTCCCTGGATTAATTTATGAAGCCACGACTTTCGAAGGTGTGACTGAGGAGTGAATGGCAGTGCGGTCTGTTTCACTGGGTATTCTGTTGATGGTTCCAGTTATCTCGCGGTTTTCCATTCAGGTGCAGTTGGGGCCAGTACGACTTTTACTCTGAGTGGAACCTGTCTATCTGTCTGTCTGTCCAATACTTCCATTACTTTGAATGGAAACTGTCTATCTATCTATCTGTCTGGCTGGTTGGCTGTCCAATACTTTTTTTTTTATTCTGAATGGAAACAGCCGAAACCTAATGAAACCGAACTCACCAACAATATTACCGATCAGTCTTCTACGTCTCACTCTCCGCTGAATATAATCATATGGCGTTAGCTGGAATAGATAAATTAAGAGTTGCCCTGACCATGAGAAAGCTAATGGTGACAGTACAGAACCCAGGCTCCTACGATTCACTCTCATGCAAAAAATCATCTAAGCATTAAATGTAATGGCATACTAGAGTTCTCCCGTCCATGAGCGTGCAGAGGCCGTTTGGAATCTCCCTTCATTAATACGGGACGCTAGACTACAAGAATAATTAACCTCTCCTGAAGAGTGGATGCCGTGCCTTAGCTGATTATACCCGCCTTTCAGGAGCCCGTATGAAATAGGGATGTTGGTCCATATCCTCGTCAGCTAAGGAAGCTCCCTAACGCCTCTTTCCAAGCGACTCACTTTGCTTATTACACCTTGCTGCCCATCTTGGTGTTACATAAGTCTTTCTAATATCGCCGTACTCTGCGTAGATAGCGTGCAAAACGATATTAACCAGCCGTATCCAAAAATAAATCGCTAAGGAAGAGGTGCTACGGGGCCTAGTTAGGATACGGTTCGTTGTCTTGGTAGTGCAGGAGTTAAAGACGATAATTCCTAAACCCTCACTACGAAAGGACGTCCCTATGTTGAATAAAATCGTCTGAAAGAACGAAAAGACTAAAAAATAAAAAGAGAGAGAGAAAGGAGTGGTCGTAGTGAAGTAGTTAAGGACTGCAATTGCACCTGAAAAATTGGGTTAGGATAATTACATACTAAGTACATTCCTTTTATCACAAACCCATCCCTTTTATCCCACACCATGTCCTTTTCACTCATTATCCTTATGTTATCTCGTATTCTTTCCATTTTTTTCCCCCGATTTTTCTTTTTGGGCGATAGGGCGGATCTTGAATTTGGCTTCCTTACCCGTTCAGTTTTCTTTAAAAGGGATGAGTTTGTTTGTTTTTTTTCTCTCTCTCTCTGCATTAAAGCATATCTCGCTCATCCATTCATTCAAAGTCATCTGTATTCCTCTCTATTTTCTCATTCTCTCATTCTTACACTTACTTTCCATTTCATCTATCTTGCCCTCTGTATTATCTTTCATTCATTCATTCACCTTCTACAATATCTGTCTTCCTCTCCCCATTCCTGTTCTCCCATTCTACCAATTACCATTCTTGAATATCCGTGTACCTTTCAATAATATTCTTTCCCCAATTTCCATCCCCCGCTCTCTTCTTACCTTACATATTCCCTCCTTCCATAATCATCGCAATATAAAGGAATGAACGTGGAATAAGAAGACAGGAACTATGTAACAAAGGCTAAAACAAAGTAAGAGAAATAGATAGAATAATCAAGCCTGTGCAAGTAGGAGCAATCAACAAGAGAAATAATTATCCCAACCAAGACAATGATGCAGTGGAATAATTAAGGCGGAATTATTAAGCAGCAGGAAATAGAGAGCGTGTAATAAGGGCAATTAGCAAGAGTAACAATGTGTAGTAATTAAGTCGCTACCTGGGGACTAATAAGGTAGGGCGGCATGGTGTG
>JAGKTI010029191.1:0-12723 GCA_018397915.1 Birgus latro | reverse complement strand
TTGAGTGTGTGGAGGAGTTTTGTTATTTGGGAGACATGTTATGTGCCGGAGGTGGGGCTGGACTTAGCTCGGTTGCTAGAGTGAGAAGTGGTTGGAAGAAGTTCAGGGAGCTGTTGCCTCTCCTGACATTGGGAGGACTTTCCTTACGTGCTAAGGGGTCTTTGTATGCAGCATGTGTTAGGAGTGTGATGCTGTATGGTGGTGAGACCTGGGCAGTAAAGGAAGAAGATATTCGCAGGTTTAAACGTACAGAAATGACAATGATTGGGTGGATGTGCAGTGCGTCCCAGCGTGCAAGGCCTGGGGGGGCTGGGTTTACGATAGAAGAGTTGAGAGGTAGGATGGGACTGGAGTGTATTGGTGTTGTGATGAGGAGAGGTAGGCTGAGGTGGTTTGGACATGTGGAGAGGATGGGGGATGATAATTGGGTACAGAGGGTGAGAAGTGTTAATATTGGGGGAGGGGTTGGGAGGGGTAGACCGAGAAAGACATGGGACGAGGTCATTAAATGTGACTTAAGGGTTAAGGGACTGAATAGGGAGGCTGCCAGAGATCGAGCAGCGTGGAGAGCCGCCATTAGGTGACCAAGGCCGACACATGCAAGCATGTTGGAGCCTTCAAAAACGAAAACGAAAACGAAAACTACTTTACCCTGTAGAAGAAACCCTTCTTCTAAATGAAGGCTCTGTTAAGGTTGAACATGATGATGAACATGATATTCTTGATCAAATTCATCTGCCCGATGTTAGTGGCACTGAAAAAAGTCTTTTCATTGCAAGTATTTTGTAGAGTGATGACTTAAAGAGAGTTTAGCTGATCCAGTGTTTGGGCCTTGGCCTTTGATTGACGCTGCTACTGTGAGTGAGGCAATAGGCAGGATGCGGGTGGGGAAGGTGGCAGGTGTGTCTGGGTTGACTGCTGAAATGTTGAAGGCCTCTGGAGATATTGGGGTGAGGTTAGTCACTGACCTGATAAATATGATTATATATGAGTGTGTGGTCCCAGATGATTGGCTGAAGAGTGTAATTGTAAATGTGTACAAAGGGAAGGGTGATGCCCTGGAAAGGGGAAATTACAGAGGTATAAAGCTCTTAGATCAGTTAATGAAAGTAATGGAGAGAGTTCTAGAAGGTAGGATTAGAGGAAGAGTGAATATCAATGAGATGCAGTTTGGGTTTATGCCAGGCAGGGGGACCACTGATGCCATATTCATTGTTCGACAGCTTCAGGAAAAATATATTGGCAAGAAAAGGGAATTGTATTTTGTTTTTGTTGATTTGGAAAAGGCCTTTGACAGAGTCCCTAGAGAGGTGGTGAAGTGGGCAATGAGAAAGCTGGGGTTGGAAGAGTGGCTGGTTAGGGTGGTTATGGCCATGTACGTGGGTGCTCGCACCCAGGTAAGAGTGAATGGAGTTTTGAGTGATGAGTTTCCCGTGAATGTTGGTGTGCATCAGGGGTCAGTTTTGAGTCCCTTGTTGTTCATCATGGTGCTTGTAGCCCTCTCACGTGATTTCAGAGATGGACTCCCATGGGAGATGTTGTATGCTGATGATTTGGTGTTGATTGCTGAGAATGAAGGGGAGGCTGAGGAAAGATTTAAGAAGTGGAGAGATGGTATGTGGTACAAGGGCTTAAGGATAAATGCAGATAAAACAAAAGTGATGATATCTAGGGTTGGTGGCGGTACAATCAGAGGAGAGGGAAAGTGGCCATGTGCAGTTTGCCATATGGGTGTGGGAAGTAATTCCATCTTGTGCAGTGTTTGCGATAGATGGGTGCACAAGAGATGTAGTGGTATTAGAGGTAGACTGCGAGATAATGCTGATTTCATGTGTGTGGTGTGTCGGGGAGAGCAGGTGGAGATTGTTAGGCGTGAGAGGGTTGAACTTGCAGGTGAGTCTCTTGAGTGTGTGGAGGAGTTTTGTTATCTGGGAGACATGTTATGTGCCAGAGGTGGGGCTGGAGTTAGCTCGGTTGCTAGAGTGAGAAGTGGTTTGAAGAAGTTCAGGGAGCTGTTGCCTCTCCTGACATTGAGAGGACTCTCCTTACGTGCTAAGGGGTCTTTGTATGCAGCATGTGTTAGAAGTGTGATGCTGTATGGTAGTGAGACCTGGGCAGTAAAGGAAGAGGATATTCGCAGGTTTAAACGTACAGAAATGACAATGATTAGGTGGATGTGCAGTGCGTCCCTGCGTGCAAGGCCTGGGGGGCTGGGTTTACGATAGAAGAGTTGAGAGGTAGGATGGGACTGGGGTGTATTGGTGTTGTGATGAGGAGAGGTAGGCTGAGGTGGTTTGGACATGTGGAGAGGATGGGGGATGATAATTGGGTGCAGAGGGTGAGAAGTGTTAATATTGGGGGAGGGGTAGACCGAGAAAGACATGGGACGAGGTCATTAAATGTGACTTAAGGGTTAAGGGACTGAATAGGGAGGCTGCCAGAGATCGAGCAGCGTGGAGAGCCGCCATTAGGTGACCAAGGCCGACACATGCAAGCATGTTGGAGCCTTCAAAAACGAAACGAAACGAAACATACTGTTTTAGAGGAATAGCTTGAGTTGTATGTTAAGACGGAGTGAAACATTATGGTACTGTCATAGACGTGATTGCATGTCTTGGGAGATGTTGTCCAAGGTTGTATGACTTTGGAAATTGTGGAGAATGAAAGACAGAATAGGATGGTGTGAATGAGGTGGAAGATGATAGGGGAGGGAAGACCAAGAATGTGATGGGTGGAAAGATTGTTGAGAAACAGTAGAGAGCGAGTGCGGTGGGTACTGGACGAATAGTAGTTATATGGAAGAGGACGTTGCAACATGGAAGCATGGATAAAAAAATAAAGTTATTTTTTAAGTGAAGATTAAATATCAGGTTACATTCCAAGTTATGCCTGTATTCTGATCCTAGTTAAATGTTTGCTTATTGTAAAAATTACAGATTTTCATATTTTTGTTTTAGCACAGGAAGCTTTATTGTTTATAGTTATAAATATAAGTAATAAATTTATGCATTACATGAGGATTCCATTAAACTCAATGAAACTTCAAAAATAGCTTTTATTGCCCCCAATAACTCTACACAATATGAAAAACATATGTTTAGCTTGTTAGATTTAACTATACCTTACCTTAAATTACCAGTAATAAGAAACTGACTGTGATAGCAAGGGTAACAAACATACCTTTTACATAGAAAAAGAAAAAAATATACATTTATGCACCCGAGAACAACAGTAGCTCTATAGAAAGTAATGTCACTGCCGACACCACAAATGGAGAAAAAATTTTGTTGAGGATAACTGAAAATTAATACAGTAATGTAAACTGATCTTTGGCCTTTATTTCTCTCTTAGTTTGGTTTTGTACATGCAAGCGTCCTGTCAGGTGAATTGATACTGATTTTTCCATGAAGTGAATTGAAATAATCACCATTATAATGTTCAGTGCTTCATCATTCTTTTTCTGTTATGCCCATAAGGTTCCTCAGATAATCCATAACAAATTTCACAGAATTCACCTGTAGACTGTGTCTCAGTTATTCCAAGTGTTATTAGGGCGAGTCAAAGTAATGTTTACTTCACTGTACAAAAGATACTGATTGTTGTAACCTTCCACATCAGTTGGGGTTTCATTTGACCATACTCACCTTGAACAGAAACTGCCTACCTCATATGATTTTCAGTGGAGAATGAAATATCATTACCCCTCTAACTTCACCCCACTCAGCATTCTATGAAGTGTATGCACTATACTGTATATTATACATTCTCTTGATAGAATACCGAGTGGGGTGATGTTAGAGGAGTAAATAAAGGGAGAACAGCACTTACAACACAAGAGAAGACGCCATCTTTGTTTATATATGACGTCACACTTCTGGGCTCAAGCTACGCCAAGCCAGCTCCAGAGGTGGATCGACTTGGCTCGAGTCTGGCTAAAGCGCGGCTCAAGTCCAGCTTCAGCCTGGGTACCGCAAAAACGTTTGGGAATGGAGGTTTGGCTTAAGTCTGGCTCGAGCCAGGTCAAGCCTGGGCCTCACAAAAACGCGCCTTAACAAAAAATGCGAACAAGAAACCTCGAACCAGGACTGACCAAAAGTTGACGAAAAAGGACCGGACAAAGGACGTGGTAAAGATTGCAACGTGGAATGTTAGGGGTATGAATGATGAGGTGAAAGAAAGAGAGATTGTACAGGTGCTTGAGAGTGCGAAAGTGGAGATATGTGGAATAAATGAAACTAATTGGCGAGGTGAGAGTGTGAGAGAATGGGAGTATGGATGGGGTATATGCGTGGGAGTGGGTGAGAATGAGAGGGCGAAAGAGGGAGTGTGTATTGCTGTGAGCAACAGGTGGAAGGAGAATGTAAGAGAGTATGGATCAGTTGGGTCAAGGATTGCATGGGTAAGAGTGAAAGTTGGACTACAAATGTGGGCAATTGTGTGCGTGTATGCGCCAACGCAAGATCGTGTAAGTAGAGTGAGAGAAGAGTTCTGGACAAATGTGGAAGCCTGCTTGGAAAAGTTTGAAAGGAATGAGAGTGTTTCTGACTGGAGATATGAATGGAAAAGTAGGGAATGAGAAGGTGGATGGAGTGGTTGGTGAGTGGGGTGTGCCTGCAGAGATGGATGAGAATGGCAGTGCTTTAGTGGACATTTGTGCTGGGAAGGGGTTGGTGGTAGCTAATACCCTCTTCAGGCACAAAATGATCCATAGGTATACATGGCGAGTGGTGAGAAGAGAGGACGGTGGAATGAATGAACGGAAGGTAATGATTGACTATGTGTGTGTATATGAAAGGATGAGATGTGTAATGGATGCAAGAGTATATAAAGGTTGGGGGAGTGGACTTTCTGACCACCACTTGGTGGTAGCCAGTATCAGAATCCAAACAAGATGAAGGAAGAGAAGAAGGGAAGGACAGGAGGAAGTACTTGTTACAAGGAGGGTAGAAAAGTTACAAGAGGATGGAAAGAAGGCTGAATATAAAAGGGAAGTGGAGGAGCGATTGGGTAAATATAGATTGGAGCAGATGGGGGACGTGGAAGGTGTGTGCAAGGTATTCACTGAAGAAATCTGTGCAGCATGTGAGGTGGTGTGTGGAGTGAAGAGAAAACGAAAGGGGGTTCAGGGAACAGCATGGTGGACTGAAGAGGTGAGAGAGGCTGTGGCACTAAAGAAGAAAGCAAATAATGAGTGGATGAGGAACAGGGGCGTCGAAAAAGCTGAGAGACGGACGAGAGAGTTATATGTAGTGAGGAGGAGAGACGGATGAGAGAGATATATGTAGTGAGGAGGAGAGAGGTGAAAAGATTAGTAAGAGAGAGTAAGAAGAGAGTGGATGAGGAATTTGGAAGGAATTTGAGTGCAAAGTGGAGGGAATGTAAGAAATGTTCTGGAAGAAGGTAAAGAGAGCTAGACAGGGTGCCAACGAAGTCAGTGGGGGTGTGAAAGATAAAATGGTAGATTACTAGTGGAGAAGGGAGAAAAAGTAAACAGATGGAGAGAACACTTTAATGAACTGTTGAACACAGAGAATGAAAGCAATGCAAGTATAAGTGGCTGGGGAATGGCAGGGAGAAGGAGGGTTGTGAGAGGAGAGGAAGAAATCGGTAGGATGGAAGTGGCGGAAGCAATGAAGAAAGTTAAAATGGGGAAAGCCCCAGGAATTGGAGTGTGTGGTGAAATGCTGAATCATAGGGGAGAGATAGTAATAGAATGGATGCGAAAGGTGTGCAGATTGGCTTGAGAGGAGGGTAGAGTCCCGGAGGATTGGAAGTCAGGTATAATTATTCCTCTGTACAAAGGAAAAGGGGAAAAAACAGTGTGTGGTAATCATGGGGGCATTTGCCTTCTCAGTGTAATAGGAAAAGTATATGGTAGGATACTTATTGACAGAGTTAGGGAAATTACAGAGGATTTAGTTGAAGAACAAGGAGGTTTTAGGAAGGGAAGAGGTTGTGTAGACCAGATATTCTTAGATCCGTAGTGGAAAAGTTTCTAGAGAAGGGCAAGAAGTTGTTTGCAGCCTTCATGGATCTGGAGAAAGCATATGACAGGGTGGATAGACAAGGTTTGTGGAAGGTATTAATAATATATGGAGTGGATGGGAAGTTGTTGAAGGCAGTGAAGAGTATGTATGAGGGTGCTAAGGCTGCAGTGCGTGTGGATGGCAAACTGAGTGAATTTTTCCATTTGAAGGTTGGATTGAAACAAGGATGTGCCATGTCTCCATGGTTGTTCAATCTGTACATGGATAGGGTTATAAAAGAGATACAAGGTCGGGCAATAGATGTTGGAGTGGCCCTAGTGAGAGAGGGCAGTGTGTGGAAACTCCCTGTACTGTTGTTTGCAGATGATACTGTGTTGTTGAGTGAAGACGAAGGGGAGCTGCAAGGCTTGGTAGATGAGTTTGGGAGAGTGTGTAAGAAACGGAATCTAAAGGTGAATGTAGGGAAGAGTAAAGTGATGGTCTTCGAGAGAAGTGAAGCCAGTGTAAGTACAGTGAGATTGGATGGGAAGGATATGGAGAATGTGAGTGAATTTAAGTACTTGGACAGTGTGATGAGTGAGGATGGAAGTCTGGAGGGTGAAGTGCTCGAAAGGGGGCAGCAGGGAAGGAAGGTTGCTGGTTCGTTGAAAGCAGTGATAAGAAACAGGGAGGTGAGCATGGAAGTGAAAAAGTTGTTACATGACAGTATTGTGATACCAACTCTGACATATGGAAGTGAAGCTTGGATCCTGTTGGAAGGACAGAAGTCAAGAGTGAGAGCAGTGGAAATGAGTTATTTGAGAGGAGCATGTGGAGTCACATGGAGAGACAGACTAACAAATGAAGTGAAGGAGCGTTGTGGTGTGGTTGAGGACGTGATGGGAAGCGTTGGGAGAAACATGTTAAGGTGGTTTGGGAATGTGGAGAGGATGGAGAGTGAAATTCTGACGAGGAGAGTGTATGTGAGGGAGGCGGAGGGAGCGAGAGGGAGGGGGAGGCCGAGGATGAGATGAGGGATGGAGTGGAGAGGTATATGAGAAAGGGGGTGTGAGTTGGGAGCGTGGTAGTGAAATGGCAGGGGACAGAGTGACATGGAGGCGATTTGCTTGTGGCCACCTCGTGCGGGATTGAGGCGTCTGACAATAGATAGATAGATAGATTACACTTTTCATTTGTTAATGTACGTCCTTCCAATATGGCGTAACACCTTTCCTTAAGCGATTTATTTTGCTCATTACACACTGTCCTCTTCTGGTTTACCTAAATCCTTCCAATATCGACATACTCTGCATAAATAACGTACAAAATATTAACCAGCCATAACCAAAAATAAATCGCTAAGGAAGAGGTGTTAGGGAGCTTCCTTAACCGGCAAGAATCGAGGTAGTGGTCTTAGGGTATTGGTAGACATTAGTGGCTTCATTATTATTATTATTATTACTGGTGGTGTTATTGCTATTATCATTATTATTACTGCTAATTTTATTGTTGCCATTAGTATTATAACTATATTACTACTACTGCTGCTACTACTTCTGCTACTATTGTTGCTGCTATTATTACTAATACCATAATTATTGTTACCCCTATTGTTATTATTATTTTTATTACCGTATTATTTTTTTATTACCGTTATTATTACCGTATTTATAAGCAGTAATGTATGTTAAATTGAAACATTTTATTCCAGGCTAATACTAGGCTGAGAAGAGGGAAGAGAAAAAGCAAGAGGAGGTAAGATGGGTGTGACTAGTAACCATCCACTCACTTCGCGTATCAGGTTTTTAATCTTGTGTTTTATATTTGAGATTTTATTGGTTATATATATAATATACGCTCACCATCCACTCACTCGGTGTAGTGCTGCTCTCGGGTGTCTTTCCTCTCCTCCATCTTTTTTTCCTTCAATCCACTTCTTTCCTTCATTCTTTCCTCTTCCTTCTGCCTATGGGTGACTTTACACTCCCTCTTCTGTCTCTTTCCTTCATTCTTTCCTTTTCCTTCTGCCTGTGGGTGACTTTACACTCCCTCTTCTCTCCTTCATTCTTTCCTCTTCCTTCTGCTTGTGGGTGACTTTACACTCCCTCTTCTGCCTTTCTTTCCTTCATTCTTTCTTCCTTCTGCCTGTGGGTGACTTTACACTCCCTCTTCTGCCTTTCTTTCCTTCATTCTTTCCTCTTTCCTTCTGCCTATTGGTGACTTTACACTCTCTCTTCTGCCTTTCTTCCCTTCATTCTTTCCTCTTCCTTCTGCCTATGGGTGACTTTACATTCCCTCTTCTGTCTTTCTTTCCTTCATTCTTTCCTCTTCCTTCTGCCTATTGGTGACTTTACTCTCCTCCTCCTGTTTTTCCTTCATTCTTTCCTCTTCCTTCTGCCTATGGGTGACTTTACACTACCTCTTCTGTCTTTCTTTCCTTCATTCTTTCCTCTTCCTTCTGCCTATGGTTGACTTTATGCTCCCTCTTCTGTCTTTGTTTCCTTCATTCTTTCCTCTTCTTTCTGCCTGTGGGTGACTTTACACTCCCTCTTCTGCCTTTCTTTCCTTCATTCTTTCTTCCTTCTGCCTATGGGTGACTTTACACTCTTCAGCCTTTCTTTACTTCATTCTTTCCTCTTCCTTCTGCCTACGGGTGACTTTACACTCCCTCTTGTCTTTCTTTCCTTCATTCTTTCCTCTTCCTTCTGCCTACGGGTGACTTTACACTCCCTCTTCTTTCTTCCATTCTTTCTTCTTCCTTCTGCCTGTGGTTGACTTTACACTCCCTCTTCTGTCTTCTCTTCATTCTTTCCTTGTCCTTCTGCCTATGGGTGACTTTACACCCCTCTTTACACTCCCTCTTCTGTCTTTCTTTCCTTCATTCTTTCTTCTTCCTTCTGCCTATGGGTGACTTTACACCCCCTCTTCTGTCTAATTCTTTCCTCTTCCTTCTGCCTACGGGTGACTTTACACTCCCTCTTATGTCTTTCCTTCCTTCACTCTTTCCTCTTCTGCCTACGGGTGACTTTACACTCCCTCCTCTGTCTTTCTTTCCTTCATTCTTTCCTCTTCTCTCTGCATATGAGTGACTTTACACTCCATCTTCTGCCTTTCCTTCATTCTTTCCTCTTCCTTCTGTGGGTGACTTTACACTCCCTCTTCTGTCTTTCCTTCATTCTTTCCTCGTCTTTCTGCCTGTGGGTGACTCTACACTGAGTGACAAGCCAAATGGTTTCCTGTACACCAGCAAACCATTTACTACGCTGGGTGGTAACCATAACACCAAATTATGGCACCTGGTGGTTTAGTTGGTAATTAAGGCGCTCCAATCGGATTGGGCCGGTGTATGTTTATATCCAGGGGATGGTTGGGGTTTATTGCTCACATAATGCCGCTCAGGGATGAGTGAGGCTGATCACTCATCTTAAATGTCAGCACCAACTTCCCTAGCCCCGGCCTCCTACGCTCCTTTGTGGGACGATATAGGATTGAATGATATAGGATTGAATTATATATATTGTTACGAAGGGGGTAGGCTGGTATCGGTACGAGTCAGAGTTGCCAGTTTGCCTGCTAGTGTAGTTATTTCGTAAGTTATGGATTAGTTTTTATGCTCTTTTTCTCCATAATGTTTTATTTATGTGATTCTTTGTTAAATTATGTAATTTAAGTTTGGTAATTGATTTAGTGTTATGTAATGTAAGAAGACTGGCATATTTTGGTTGTCTCTTACTTGGCAACTGTTAACTGTTGCACCGTCGAGTTCGTGCCAGAAGTTTCCTGAGTAATGCAAGGTAGGATGAGGGATGAGAGTGTAGCAGGTTCAGGTTTAGTTGGGCCTCGGTCAGTTTGAGTGAAGTTTAGCTGGTGCAGTGTCAGTGAAGTTCGTATATTTTCCATACTTGTCAAAGCAGTGAAGTGTTATTGAAATTTGTGTAATTTTTGGTAACTGTGAAAACAGTGAAGTGTTGTCAAGTAATAACTGTGAAGTGGTGTCAAGTATTAAGTGCAACTGCAATTACAAGTTTTTATAGCTCCAGT
Source organism: Birgus latro (assembly GCA_018397915.1). Lineage (NCBI taxonomy): Eukaryota > Metazoa > Arthropoda > Malacostraca > Decapoda > Coenobitidae > Birgus > Birgus latro. The sequence continues at coordinate 2,716 of JAGKTI010029191.1, read as the reverse complement.
GCTGGTGGGAAAAGTGAAGTGAAGTTTGAAAGCATTAAGTGGAATTATTTGGAAAATAAAGACAGTGAACTTTAAGAAGCCAGTGTTTATTTGCGCCTCAGCTGATCTTGTGTGCTGTACACCTATAAAGGCTGACCATAGGAAGAACGACTCACTGGGCAACGTCCTTCCTATACTGAACTTGTTGTTGGAGCCTGTGGCAGTGTGGGGACTAGGACGTAACAATATATATATATATATACAGAGATATCCCGATTATCCTGGCTATATGGTGCGAAGGGGTGACTGAATAATCCGAAATCACGATTAATCCGGCGGAAACAAAAAAACAAGTACTACTTAGACTGATTTATTTAACGGAAAATGTACACTTAACGTAGCAGAAAGACTTTACCAAATCTTTGCATATCCATCCTGCTTGTTTCTGTATTTTTCTAGTTTCAGTTTGGTAAATTTCTTTATCTTGCTGAAAAATTTCCTGTTATTATCGTCATGTTCCTGAAGCTGTACAGTCGCGTTCCTGAGTCCTGATACGCATGTAGTTGTCTTGTCTGATGTTGTGTCCACCGTTGGTAGGATGTTGAACTATTTCACTTGCTAACCGACCAAAGTATGTTCAGTGTATCAAGCAGTAAGCACAAAAGTTCCATATTCCAAAAGCAGTGAGCACTGCAATAGACAACAAAAACACCTGTGTATCGGGACTCATGAACGCGACTGTACCTACGATTGTTTCCAGCACAGTGGAAGAAACTCAACATATTCAAGTGTGGATTTTGTTTCCCAACTTCCAAACTGGAGATTAAGTTAGGTTAAATTATTAGGTGCAGTTAAGCTAAGTTAGGCCAGGTTTGGTTAAACAATTAGATCAGAACAGTGCCTTCCGCCATTACGTTAACTAACAATAAGAGTTGCACACCAGCAGAATAGCTAAAAACAACGGGGAAGCAGATTTAACAAGAAATGTTTATTTGCCAACCCAGAAACAATCAGAAGAACATAACAGAATATCAGGATGAACTGATTTGGTAAGGTGCTTTTACTGCTTACAGTAAAGCATATGTTTAGCCCCCTCAATGGCCGTGAGTTCAGAAATTTGTGTCTTCCCGTGGCAGGCCTTGGAACCATTTTTTCTGTTCCAAAATCAGTTTCATTTTCTTACAGATGTGGTAAGACTCGTCTGGTGCACTTTTAATTTTTTTTTTTGTCCCTAAACCCATCTTCTGATTTGCTATGAATCGTGAAAGAATAAAATTAGGGCGCATGCTACATTAGCATTAAAACATACTGACGAAAACATCTGGGATGAACTGACCGCCTGGCTGTTTGGGATGGTACAGCAGGTTTGTATAACCATACCAGTGACTCGTTCCCTTCCCATAATTGTTCGCAGATTTTATAGCTCCCTAACTCAACGTCATTGACACCGGTGTAGTAATGCATTGTTCAAGGATGGCAGCTATGAAGGGGTTAATGAAATACATAATTATTTGTATCAGTACTGTCTCAAACGTACACATAACAACAAACGAAGAATGAGCAGTAAATGTACACTTAGCTGCAAAGAGCAGAAATAACTGTATGCTCTTTCGGTCAGAAATGTGTTGGGAACCGCGACATTGAACAAAAAATGTGGGATGCTAACTTATGAGTAGACGTGAGACAAAAGTTTTTTTTTTTTTCTTCTGACTAGTAAACGTTTTTGCTCCATTTCGTCCCCTAAAATTTTGAAACCTATAAATTTTCATGTAAGCATACAGCCTAATGACCTTGCCAATTTATATTCCTCTAGTTTGTTTTCTGTATTTTTCTGCCTATTTTGAGGGTGGTAAATTACCTTTCTCTTGCAGCAAGATTTCCTCTATTATCATAATGTTCCTTAAGCTTTACCTACTATTGTTTTCAGCATAATGGAAGAAACTTACTCAAAATTAAGGGGCATGTTACATTAGCATTTAAACATATCGGCGAAGACATCTGAGAGGAATTGACCGCCTGGCAGCTTGCGACAGTAGAGTAGGGTCGTGTAAACATATCAGTGACCTTCGATCCCTTCCCATAATTGCTCGCAGTTTTTTTTATAGCTTTTAACTCATCGTCATTAACACCGGTACAGTAAAGCATCGTTCGAGGCCGACAACTATGAAGGGGTTAATGTAATACATTATTGTTTGCATCAGTACTCTCTCTTTCACACACACACACACTTAAGAACGAACAAAAGAATAAACATAATGTACACTTAACTGAAAGAGACAGAAATAGCGGAATATCTAACGAAGAATGTGAAACTGAATGCTAACTTAAGAGAACACGTGAGATGGTAGAGTAATTTTTTTCTGATTAGCAAACATTTCTGTTCCATTTCATCCCCTAAAATTGTGAAACCCATAAATTTTCGTCTAAGCATACAGCCTAAAGACTTTACCAGTTCAATTCATATTCCTCTACTTTGTTTTCTGTATTATTCTACTTTGAATTTGTTAATAATTACCTTCTCTTGCTGAAAGATTTCCTCCTTTATCATCATCACGTTCTTTAGGCCGTAACTACGACTGTTTCTGGCACAGTGGAAGAAACTTATTCAGCGTAATAAGAAGTGGATTTCGTTTCCCAAATCTCCAGCTGGAGCCCAGGTTAGGATAGGTTAAATTATTAGGTAGTTAAGCAATGTTAGGCTAGGTTAGGTTATCAATCGCCTAACAAAACTCCACCT
>JAGKTI010029190.1:0-12723 GCA_018397915.1 Birgus latro | reverse complement strand
GGGGGGCGACCTTAGTAGGGGTGGGCAAGCAGGCCACGAAGACCTCGTCACCTGGTTTGTAAGGGTTTATTGGGGAGGAATCTGTCGGAGCGTCATGGTGGTCGTGCAGGTGCTGCAGGCGACGCTTTAGGTAATACAAAGGGTCCGCGAGGGAGGACGGGGCGGGGGGTTGTAGGCGTTGTCGGAGAGGGAGCAGGAGGGGCGCTTCTCCAAATACGCGCTCATGTGGGGTAATGCCATCGTTGCGGGGACATGTGTTCATCCCCTACTGTATGATTTTGACGTGGGCAGGCCATTCCTGATCCTGGGTGCTCTGGATCCGGGTCCTAATTTGGTTTAAGAGGGTTCGATGGCTCCTCTCACATACCCCGTTTCCTTGGGGCCAGTATGGGGAGGAGTGTGAAATGGAAAATCTAAATAGGACGGACAGTTCTTTCCAGATTTGGCTCGTAAATTCGGGGGCATTATCGGAGCGAATGGCCTGGGGGACGCCAAAGTAGGGGAAGACGTGGCGCATGAGGACGTCGGCTATAGCGACGGCAGTGTGTTCCTTGGTCGGGCAAGCAATAAGGAACTTTGAGTACACGTCGACGAAGGCGACGATGTAATGGTAGCCAGATTTGGGTGGCAGGGGCCTGACAACGTCGACGGATAAGAGCTGCCAGGGTTTGTGGCCGGCAATTTTGCCGGTGGGACACGCTGTGCGGGTAATGTCCTTTCCAAGGCAGCATGCTCGACACGCCTGGGTGACACGCCGGGCCAGGGTGCTTGGGTTGGGGGCCCAGTAGAGGTCATTGAAGACCTGTGTCAGCTTCTCTGTGCCCAGGTGGATGCCGTTGTCCGAGTGGAGGTGAGTAGAAGTGAGTATAAAGGCAAGACCTGGCGGCTCCTGTGTCCACCAGGAGTCTTGCCTTGACCCCCTGCAATTTCATCTTTTCATAAACGGGGGGTCGGTATTTGGCAGAGGTAGCCCCCTCCACCATGGGACGGTGCGGGGGCAATCCTAAAAATCCAACGCCAGTGGGGCCTTCGTCTCGCAGCCGGCGTCAGGTTCCTCGATGAGTGGGGGGTGGGGGTTCGCTGGGCCCTCTTCTACTGCCAGCACTGGGCGGCGCCTTGGTGGGTCGGCTTGCCTTTTGCGCGCCACCTTGAGCTGCTCACGAATGTCGTGGAGCGGGCAGCGGCTACTACAAGCGGTGAACTCCCACGGGTCCTGAGGCGGCAGTCTTCTGGTGGGGTGGGCTATGGGGAGAGCTGAAGCGGAGGTATCGTGCGGTGGGGCTGGAGAGGGTTGGGGCCGCGACGGTGGGGGTTTCGTCGGGAATCGGCTGACAACCCCGATTTGTTGCGTGTCGGGACGGGCGGCGAGTAGGCAGCGTATGAGTTGGACGTCGCAGTCCAAATTCCCTGTCGGGTCATGGATGGTGAAATGTTCTTTGACCATGCCCGGAAGGACTCTAAGGAGAGTATTAAATATGTGTTCATCCCGGGTATTCACTTGAGCATCCGGGTATGCGGCGGTGACGAGTCGCCTAGCTTGGACCAGGGTACTGTCCAGGTCTCCGTCATATCTGAGGGCATCTAGTTGCGACACTGCGACAACTTTTCCCAATGACGGGGTGATAGCGTCTACAACAATTTCTGTAAATCTAGCCCATGTGAGGTCTGGGACTATCTTTGGTGCAATGCTAGCTACCGCCTTTCCCAAGTAAGGTAGAGTGACCGCAATCTTTTGATTATCTTCTTCAATTCCAATGTCTAGCAATGGCTTGACCATTTGCAAATAAGTGGAAATGTCGCATTGTTCTGGGTCAAATTTTGGTAGGGGTACATGTGTTTTGGCTGCCATTTTCACACCTATTCCAGTCCTTTTTACCATCCCCCCCCTTCCCTCGTCGCCGCCCACTCCACACCTAACCACGACCACCACCCGTTCCGGGCGCATTTCACGCCCACCCAAACGCTACACCTCAACCCCTCTGCCCACCCAATTGCCCAGTGGCGATCAACCACCCACCCCGCCCCCCAATACCGCCCCAATGTCCCTCCTTTCTCCACACCTCGTGTGGAAAAACCCTCCCCACTCCATTCCCAGGGGAACACCACACCCACACTCCACCGGCAATATAAGCCGCACCAGGCTGCCTCTGGCCAGCATTCATGTTCAGGACACCACTGCCACCACTACCATGCGTGTCACCAGAGTCACCTGGGACCCCGCCGCCGGATGAAATCTACGTGTGCGGAGCACGCACCACCTACTATTCCTCCTCCGGCAGGCGAGACACCTATCCAACCTACGGGTCACCTACGCGCCCCAACTCACCGCCAACGTAGCCTCCGACCACTGGACGTCCTTCCTCAGCCACCTCGACCCCATCCACAGGACGACCAACACCCACCTGTACCACCTCCAGTCACGGGGTCGTGACTTCGACACAGAAGAGGGTGGTGAAATACAGGAGTTAGGGGTTAGAGCCACCAACCACCCGGCCAGCAGAGCAGACAATACCAGCTCCCCCAACCCCCCCCAGATCACCGGGAGATTACCGCCAGCGCAGCGCGGCTGGGAGCAGGAACGGCCAACCTGTCCGACTCCCCGGCGCCCCTCTTGTGCTCAGATGAGGGCCCGGAAAGGTAGCAGTCGCCGGCACCTTGTCTCCGGCCGGAGCACAGCTCTGCAGGTAAGGGGTGGAGTTTACAACTCCACACAGTGCAGCGGCACTGACAGAGTTTGTACTGGGTACGGGGCAGAATTGGCCACAGTCCGTTCCCCAGCTGTCTCCCCGACACGGACGCATGTTGGCCCGTCTCCTGTAGGCGTTCCCCCAAGAGCGGCACCGCGGTACCGGCCACGAGCCGTACCGGGCATGAGGCAGGATTGGCCATAGTCCGTCCCTCAGCTGCTAGTGATCAGAGCTCACTGATACAGGCCATAGCCGTCCTAGAGCTCACCTCCTCGGCGTTAGCCATGAGCCACGCCCAGCCTAACACAGTGCAGGCCATGAGCCGCCAGGGAAGTAGGCCCAACACAGTGCAGGCCACCAGCCGCCAGGAAAATAGACCCGACACAGTGCAGGCCATAAGCCGCCAGGTAACCAGGTCTAACATGGAGCAGGCCACGAGTCGCCAGGGAAATAGACCTGACACAATGCAGGCCACAAGGCGCCAGGAAACCATCTCCCCCTGTGCCCTCTTGACGCCAGCCACGAGCCACATCAGACCAAACACCGTGCAGGCCACAAGCCACCAAGAAACTAGACCTAGTGCAGTGCAGGCCACAAGCCGCCAGGCAGCTATCCCTACGGCCCCGCAGGCGTTGGCCGCGAGTCACGCTTGGCCCAGTACAAAGCAGGCCACAAGCCGCCAAGAGAACAGGCCCAGTACAGAGCAGGCCACAAGCCGCCAGGAGAACAGGCCCAGTACAGAGCAGGCCACAAGCCGCCAGGAGAACAGGCCCAGTACAGAGCAGGCCACAAGCCGCCAGGAGAACAGGCCCAGTACAGAGCAGGCCACAAGCCGCCAAGAGAACAGGCCCAGTACAGAGCAGGCCACAAGCCGCCAGGAGAACAGGCCCAGTACAGAGCAGGCCACAAGCTGCCAGGAGAACAGGCCCAGTACAGAGCAGGCCACAAGCCGCCAGGAGACTGTCCTCCCCGTAACCCACCAGGCGTTGGCCACGAGTCACGTCGGGTCCGGAGTAGAGCTGGCCATAGTCCGCTCCCCTCCTACGGGAGTACCAGCCGTCGGAGAAGGCCCCACACCCGAGACGTGGCAGAGTCTCACCCGGGACCTTGGTTCCCTGCGACTCCACCTGGGTGACCAGCTGCCGGACCAGAGCCCCCATAGACCTCGAAGCCGCCGCCGAGCCCCATCCACCACTCCCCCGGGCCGAGCTTCCCGTGAGGCTTCCCTGACGGCGCCGCTGCCCTCGAGCCGTTGCCGCAGCCCAGCTGCCCCGGGTTCCAGTTTCCTGGGTCTCCTGCAGCCCCCAGAGTTGCCCCGCACACCAGGGCGTGACCTACCGGTGGGCGAGGTCTCCCAATGACGCTCCCAGATCCGACGTCAGGCCCGACTCCTAGCCCTCTTCGGGCCGAGCCCTTAGCCCCACGGCCATGTGTGGGGACCCTGCCCAGGAGCACGCCACTCCGCCCCTGTTTCCTCCTCATGGAGGAATCGCCCTGGGCCCATCAGTGTCACTCAAGGAGTGGACTATCGATATATATGTGTGTGTACCCGTAAGCTCAGTTCTAGTGTGCATCTGCAGGATCTTACGAGTGATTCCCTACCGTGTGTCCACAAGTGAAGTGACCAGGAACCCCGAATAAGATTGGACGTGCCGGTAGAGAGAACGAGGCCGGACCTATATCGAAAGGTAGAGTCCTGTTGCCCTAGACCGTCTCAGTGACAACCTAGACCTCCCCCTGTGTATCCTTGTGTCTTGTGCGGTTGTTTACGCTCCCCCTCCCCTGTGTTCAGTAAATCTGCATCAGCCCCTTGCCTTAGCCGCGTGGCCAACCCGGGCATACCGAGTACCACAGTCCCCCCTCTGTTAAATACCTCTACGTGCGACCCTATCTGTGATAGGCGCCCGGCCGCCAGTTACCTGAGTCACAGGTGTAAAGTAAGATATACATGTATACAGCGCCGTCCAGTGCTATACGGGTTTTAGAGATGGTGTCAAAGTTGTTCCTGTGTCCGAAGATATAATTGTGTTGTATGTCACACGAGTGTCGGGTGAATAGTACCATACTTCACCAAGAAAGGTAAAGTGACAGATAGCAATTGGTACAGTGTTCACTTGCCCCTCCTGGCAATCCTTTGTAATACCTATGATGTATTGTCCTGTGTCTTATGTGTAGAATACACGTGTGATATCCACTGCCTTGTTTTTGTGTCCAGTCCTGCTCTTAGGAGTTACCTCTCGGTCTAGAATAGGGACCCGCTTTAGCCTGCGTATTTGAGGGCGAGAAACCGTCCCACAAATACGTAGCATAACAATATATATATATATATATATATATATATATATATATATAAATCTCATCAGCCGTTTGAGTGTCCAATGCAAGACCGGCCTATCCCAACCGGAGTGGGTACGATACAGCCTATGTACAGTCGTGGCCTTAAATAATCACCTATCCTTCTGTGCCCCGTGCCCAAGACTGGCTCATTTTATGCGCGGCAAGTCACACTGGAGTAAGAGGGGCTGAGAGGGAGGGGGGGCCAGAGAGAGAAGGGAAGGTGGGTGGGGGGACCAGTGATGGTGCTGGGTTGGAGTGAGGGAGACGAGGGAGGGTAGGTAGGGGAGTGAGAATAAAATGCGAAGTTGTGGCCACATAATTTGTCTGTTTTCTTTCATCTGGGGCATCATATAAAGGAGTTACTATTCGGTAGATTAAGCTGCATTAGACTTTGTATGACGGGGTCCGATAAACTTTAGATAGTTGGTGATATCAAGGACTGGCTCGTGAGAGAAGTATATGACGTGACAGATCAAACATTAGTGCGGGGCCATCGAGATTGTGCGGATTGTCAACGCATGGAAGCCAGAGAACGAGAGGACGGGGTCACGGGCCCGCCTCCTCCAGCACACCAAGGACGAGTGGGAGCTGTTCAGACGAAACCAGCAAACCATCAACAACACTGTTTTCCCGGTGCCGCGAAGCCGGCATGAGGTTTTTAAGGGATGAGGCCACTGAACTACTTACGAGTACTAAGGCGTTCCTGGTTGCTTTGGCTTGGCCAGTGTCGGTAAACAATGACATAGATATGTTTTGGGAGTTTGGGTAGGATTTCGTTTCAGTTTCCCTCTAACAGATTATGAGAGATACCGTTATCATATCCACCCATGAGCAGACATCAAATTTATTTACCTTTTATGCACAATTATTTTAAATAGCCTTTTCATATAGAGATGTCATTAAATAATTATTGAATTGACATGATCGTGACTGTATAGAGAGAGTGTATACCGCGAGGGTGATCATATTTACTGTGGACACAGCCATGTCAAAGGTTGCATTATATAATATTTAGTTCCAAAAATTAATTATATGTAAGGGTAGAGGACGTTTCTTACACAAACACTGCAGAAGTCAAAGCCATCCAGATTCCATTCTGCGTTTGAAGTCGTCAGTTTATTTCTCTCACAAGCCAGCTCTTGATGTCATCACCTATCTAAAGCTTGTTACATGACGCCGCTATACAACGTGTAATGCAGCTTTATCTATCGAATAGTAACTCCTTGATATGACGCCCTGAATGAAAGAAAATAGACAAATTATGTGGCCACAACTTCGCATTTCATTCTCCCTCCCCTTCCTACCCTCCCTCACTCCACCCCAGAACCATCGCTCATACCCCTATCCACCTTCCCTTCTCTCTCTGGCCCCTCCCTCTCAGTCCCTCTTACTCCAGTGTGACTTCCCGCGCATAAATATGCCAGTCTGGGGCACAGGGTACAGGAGGATAGGTGATTATTTATGGCCACGACAGTACCTCTACCAAGTGGCTTAGGCTGTCTGATAGAGACTGTATGTAGGATGAGAAGTGCGTGTTAGTGTGCTTGTATAGTGTTGGAGTGGCTTTGGATGTGTGTAGTCTGTGAACCAAGTGTAATCGGCCTGCGCAAGCCAACTGGGTGCAAGCATACTTTATAGTATGCGACATAGGTACAGTAGCTCCCAAAAGTATCGTTAAAGTGTGGTGCGAAGAATGACAATGAACAGAATGAAACATTATTCCCGGCCACTTGCCGTCTCGGTAAGGTTGGTACGCATGGTTAGCCATCGTAGGTGGTACTGCTAATAAGCAAATCAACGCCACTGTGTGACTGCAAACATCCATCAACTTGTAAATGGTAACAGTTCAGTAATATTTATACCTCTGTGTTAAACAATATAACCCATTACACACATTATGTTGTGATAAATGCATCTTGGGAAACATAGTAACTGCGGCGGGCAGAGTTGCCATGTTCGAATATAAAGTGACTGCGATGGACTGAGTTGTCATGTTCGAATATAAGTGAAGGAATGAATTCTCCAAGCTAGACCTATATTAGACCATATAGCCCTGATAGGGTGATGAGTTCGCTAACTTTCAGCTGAGTAGCTACCCGAGTGGGGAGCTAAATCACTACCTGACGGTCCTGAGCTACGCACGCCACTACTGAGTCACCCAGCCCCCCTTGAATATAAGGGGAACTCAGACTATTAAAAAGCATGAGAAAAATACCCATCACAATTCTTTCGTTATCACAACTACAAATAGATTACCAATGCAGAGATTAATAATAGCCTATAGGGTCTGCATGTCGGACAATTTTAACCACATCATTATTTATACATACTACCCGTATGTAGCGATATCTCGGTTTCGGAAGGTATTGTGGTGTGGTGTTTCGTTACGTGAATGGCACAGCTTCATAGTAGGTGTCGTGGCTACAAAGTTCTGGATGCAGGCGGTGGATACACTGGTTATTAGACGAATAAAAGGAGCCCCCCAAAGTGTGTTTAACCCTATATTACATATGTATTACATATATAATGTCCAATATAACAATGAACCTCGCATGTCACCTCCCCAATACGGCTGGTGCATCAGTGACAAGTGGGTTTATACGCTGCTCTGGGGATTAATTTCAGATAAGTTCGTTTACTGTCTTTACGTTTCGTTTACCTCTACCTGCCTCTCTAATATTTTTGTGCTTTCACATTATACTGGGTGTCATACGTCTTCCAGTCATAATCACAGATAATATATAAACACTTTCTCAACATATATCAATTCTGGGAAAGCATGTATAAAATTTATCTAGTGATGATAGCCTTGTGCTGACACTCCTGAAAGCATTACAAATGAACCATAGAAAGAGTAACAGTGCGTATGTTAAAACTAACTAGTCTTACTACATCATAACATCAAATATACCTACTGTATATATGACAAAGTGGTTAATATTACATTAGAAAGAAAACAGTATATAAAATCCCAGGTCATATACAGGTGTATGGCAACCACCCACCAGCATGCAGGGCTACCAATTTTGTTGCCACTTCACGCAACACGTGTCAGATACATCGTCCATTGTGTTAGAATGTATAGCACTTTATTTTAACGATACTTTTGGGAGCTACTGTACAACCACAGCACCCCTCATGTCCGCCAAAGTGGTACGTGGTCGGAAGAACGCTCCCAAAATTTATCCCCCTGGCACGGGGCGAACCCCCGTTCTCCAGTGTACAAAATCGCACACTTTACCACTGTACCACAGAGGCTCCAATATATATATATATATATATATATATATATATATATATATATACACACACGAGTATATAGGTAGATTGTTATGCGACGGGTTTAAGGTCCAACTTCTTGTCCCTTAAGGCCCTGTCACACAATCAGTGGGCAAGTGTGATGATTCAGCATGGAAGCAGAGAATGCATGGGAAAAAATTGTGTAGACGTGCGGAACTGAAGCACCATCCTTGCTCGAGCAGGTCCGTCAACGGCACAAAACTCCAGCTGAACCACGCTCTTCAGCACCATGCTCGACCACCACACTTGCCCACTGATTGTGTGATGGGGCCTTTAGACATGACGCCTAGTGCGGGGTCCTCTTTCTAGACCGGGTTTGGGTATTCTAGCAACACTAGGGATAGGGCATAAAAACTCTAGTGAACAACCTAACACGTGTATTACCTATCTGCTACACTGAATACAATACTCAGGCAATGAATCACAAACAGTACATTAGTGAATAGTTCAGGCACTTTCAGTCAGGATCGGTGGACACTGCACGGGGCGGCATAGCCTTGGGTTGCTACAGGTGCCGACTGTGATGAGGGCGTCCCATCTGGTGAGGCGGTCTTCGTCTGGGACAGCTGTCGGGCAGCACAGTCTCGGGCTGCTACAAGTGCCCGCTCGATCTCATCAGGGCCCTGCCAGGCGAGGCGTCCTTCTGGTGGTACAGAACTCCTGCTGGTATGGGACTGCTGCTGGAGATCAGGTCATCCGGGATCGGCTGTGGGGCAGCGTGGTGAGGTGCCCACTACTGAGGAGGGGCCTTAGGGGCAGGCCTCTGGACTGGGCCCGAACAGGGAGAGTAGGCGCACCAGTCTGCACCTACTCCGGTGTACAGGACGTCATCTGGAGGGATGTGGGAGGCCTCGGCTCAGTGTTCTTGGGCTGTCCCAGCAGGTCCGTGGGCTGTGGTCTCTCAATGACTGGGGTCTTTCCACCTGGGGGTGTTGTGAGGAGTCCGTCAAGTGCTGGTGTTGCCGGGAACAGGTTGTATGGCTCGGACTCCGGGTAGTACCATGGGGCCTTGCCAGACCTCCTCCAGAGAAGGGGCTCTGGGTGGAGTGAGGGTGAGGGATCCCGCTCTGCCACAGGTGGAGGTGGGCGAGCAAGGGAAGCCCTCGTAAGGGGAAGGCACAGGGGTAGGGGGTGAGGGGAAGCACGTAGCTATTCGCTCCTCAGCATGCCAGGAGGCCTTTGCCAAGTTCCCTAGAGCTCGCCCCACTGAGACTACACTCCTAATGCGGCTAGTGGCCATCACCGGGGTGCGGGTGTGGCTGAAGGCCGTCACCAACATCTCACTTCCCTGCAGGATGGTAGGCACAATGCGGCTAGTGGCCGTCACCTGCCTACAGGTGTGGCTGGGGGCCATCACCCGATTCTTGCTCCCCAGGAGGACTGCAGGAGTAATGCATATGGTCCTGATGGAGTCCCTCCTGTTGTCCTCAAAAACTGTGCTTCTGTGCTTACACCCTGCCTAGGTAAACTCTTTCGCCTTTGTCTATCAACTTGCACCTTTCCTTCTTGCTGGAAGTTTGCTCTCATTCAGCCAGTCCCAAAGAAGGGTGACCATTCCCAACCCTCTATCATCCAACTGCTTTAACATCCTGTGTCTCAAAAGTTTTCGAGTCAATTCTTAACAGAAAAATTTTAAAGCATCTTTCATGTCACAACCTTCTTTCTGATCGTCAGTATGGGTTCCGTCAGGGACGCTCCACTGGCGATCTTCTCACCTACCTTTCAGACTCCTGGTCATCCTCCTTTCGGGACTTTGGCGAAAGCTTTGCCACTGCACTTGACATCTCAAAGGCTTTCGATCAAGTCTGGCATAAATCTTTAATTTCCAAACTGCCCTCATACGGTTTCTATCCTTCTATCTGTGCCTTCATCTCTAGCTTCCTTTCTGGTCGTTCTACAGCCGCTGTTGTAGACGGCCATCGTTCCTCTCCTAGACCTATCAACAGTGGTGTTCCTCAGGGCTCTGTCCTATCACCTACTCTCTTCCTTTTATTCATCAATGACCTTCTAAGCTGTACATCTAACCCTATCCTCTCTTATTCTGATGATTCCACCCTTCACCTTTCCATTCGGTTCCTGCAACGTCCATCTCAGCAGTTACTTGAACAAAAAAGGGATGAGGCTATGGCACACCTAATGTCTGACTTGGCTAGTATCTCTGATTGGGAAAAAATAATCTTGTTATTTTTAATGCATCAAAAACTCAGTTCTTACACTTATCAACCCAACAAAATCTTCCCCATGATCACCCGTTAATGTTTAATAATGAACAGTTATGTCCTGCATCATCCTTGAACATGCTTGGGGTTTCATTCTCTCGGGATTTGTCTTGGAAAGAACGTATTACATCTCTCGTGAAATCTGCTTCCAAAAGATTAGGTGTGCTATGCCGATTCCGAACTTTCTTTACCCCTGCACAGTTGTTGACCTTGTACACGGGTTTTATTCGCCCGTGTATGGAGTACAACTCTCATGTGTGGGGAGGCTCCCCACATGCAGCTCTTCTCAATAGGGTGGAGTCAAAGGCTTTTCGTCTCATTAACTCTCCTCCTCTTACTGATTCCCTTCAACCTTTGTCTCTTCGCCGCACTGTTGCATCTTTATCTCTCTTCTATCGCTACTTCAATGGTCACTGTTCCTCTGAACTGTCTGCTTGCATCCCTCCACCTCTACGACGGGCACGTAGTACCCGTCTAGTAACAAACTCTCATCCCTTTTCTGTCCAACTCTCTAATGCAAGAGTTAACCGTTACTCCCAGTCCTTCATTTATGCAACTGGTCAACTCTGGAACTGTCTTCCTCTGTCTGTATTTCCTACTTCCTATGATCTCCAGTCTTTCAAACGCAGTGTGTCCAGGCATCTCGAATTGAATGGATCTTGAATTTGGCTCTCTTTTGTATTGTTTTTGCTTTTTCTTGGAAGGAACAGTATGCAGGCCTGTGGCCTTTGGTTCCTTCTTCCTTGCATAAAAAAAAAAATGTGGCTAGTGGCTGGCACCCTCCTGCCAGTGTGGCTAGAGGCCGTCACCAAGTTACTATCCCCTCTTGAGAAGGCAGTTGTAATGCAGGTGGTGGCAGTCACCTGACTGCTGGTGCAGCTAGGGGCCATCACCGAGTCCCTGTCTTCTGGAAGGTTTATTAACCACGAGCGGCTGCTGGCTGTCTCCCGCTGGGTATGGCTGGTGGCCGTCTCGGTCCTGCTGAGGGAGGGAAGCAGCCGCAGAGTGGCAGGAGGTCATCTCGTCCCTGCGCGGCAAGTGGCCGTCAACAAGGTGCTGTCTGGGGCTACTAGTCTAGCCCCACCCTGAACCTGTGGAGTGCTGGCCTGGCTGGAGTGTAGTCTGGTGTTACTGCACACTCCGGTTGGTGTCGACTGCGGGCGAGAGGGGCGTAAGGTAACGGGGGAGATAATCTCACGTAGCCCGGAGTGCGTGCGCGCTAACTTAGCCTCCCTGTTGTTCCCTCCTGGGGTGGGGGTCGCACCTTCGTCATACTTCTGTGTACGGGGGAGTAACCTGGTGTGCATTTTATAGATATAAATAGATGGATAGATAGATAGATACAGATAGACAGATAGATAGATAGATATAGATAGATAGTGTATGTATGTAGGAGGACTGCTGGGCCTTGATAGCAGGCTGTGAAGCCTATGCCCAGAGTCGGACACAAAAAAAAAAAGAAAAAAGATATAGACTGAGATAGATATAGACAGGCAGGCAAAGAAGGTGATACAAAGCTTCCTACACCACTTGGAACAGAGTCTATGAACTTTTTAAAAACACTGCCTGTCTACCGCAGTCATGATACTTCACATATTAGGTAATCCTCTTTTTTTTTTTTTTTTTTTTAAAGATTCGCCACACTGGTGTGGCACGGGCTCGGGGTGGAGAGCCCGTCAGAGGGTGGCAGTAAGTAAACAAGGGGGCGTTCTTTTAAGGGTCTACGTGAAACCCCCTCACCTCCCCAGGATATACCATGAAGCTGATTTTTTATTTCAGTCTTAGTGTAGTGAAGTGAAATTAGAAGCTTGGTCACCAACCACTGTATGTCATGTTCACGCGCGCGCGCGCACACACACACACACACACACACACACACACAAATCTACACTACATTCCTGCCCCACAACCGTACTGAAATGTACATATGACATCAGCAATAAATATCACACGCGAATTATAGTCAAGTATTAATCCTACTGTAGTGAGGTTATAGCACAGTTCTATAGTTACTTATGGGGGCATTATTAAAGCTTGAGTGAGCCGAAATGTAAGCAATCCCGTTACTGACGGTCATGTATGGGACACCTGTATTAAGAAGTGGGCAGGTGACAATCCGGGAGATGTAATGTTTTGCTGTGTGTGTGTGTGTGTGTGTGTGTGTGTGTGTGTGTGTGTGT
>JAGKTI010029189.1:0-12723 GCA_018397915.1 Birgus latro | reverse complement strand
ACATTAAAATTTCTTCAGCTGATGTATTTTCTGCCATCACTGGCCACAATACTAACAAGGCATATGGGCCAGATGGAGTCCCTCCTGTTGTCCTCAAAAACTGTGCTTCTGTGCTTACACCCTGCCTAGGTAAATTCTTTTGCCTTTGTCTATCAACTTGTCCCTTTCCTTCTTGCTGGAAGTTTGCTCTCATTCAGCCAGTCCCAAAGAAGGGTGACCATTCCCAACCCTCTAACTATCGTCCAATTACTTTAACATCCTGTGTCTCAAAAGATTTCAAATCAATTCTTAACAGAAAAACCTTAAAGCATCTTTCCTGTCACAACCTCCTTTCTGATCGTTAGTAGGGGTTCTGTCAGGGACGCTTCACTGGTGATCTTCTCACCTACCTTTCAGACTCCTGGTCATCCTCCTTTCGGGACTTTGGCGAAAGCTTTGCCATTGCTCTTGACATCTCAAAGGCTTTCGATTGAGTCTGGCATAAGTCTTTAATTTCCAAACTGCCCTCCTACGGTTTCTATCCTATCTGTGCTTTCATCTCTAGCTACCTTTCTGGTCATTCTATAGCCGCTGTTGTAGACGGCCATCGTTCTTCCCCTAGACCTATCAACAGTGATGTTCCTCAGGGCTCTGTCCTATTACCAACTCTCTTCCTTTTATTCATCAATGACCTTCTAAGCTGTACATCTAACCCTATTCACTCAAATGCTGATGATTCCACCCTTCACCTTTCCATTTGGTTTCTGCAACGTCCATCTCAGCAGTTACTTGAACAAAAAAGGGATGAGGCTATGGCACACCTAATGTCTGACTTGGCTCGTATCTCGGGTAAAAATAATCTTGTTATTTTTAATGCATCAAAGACTCAGTTCTTACACATATCAACCCGACAAAATCTTACTCAGGATTACCCACTAATGTTTAATAATGTCCAGCTCAGTCCTGCATCATCCTTGAACATACTTGGGGTTTCATTCTCTCGGGATCTATCTTGGAAAGAACATATTACATCTCTTGTGAAATATGCTTCCAAGAGATTAGGTGTGCTAAGCCGACTCCGAACTTTCTTTACCCTTGCACAGTTGTTGACCTTGTACACGGGTTTTATTCACCCATGTATGGAATACAACTCTCATGTGTGGGGAGGCTCCCCACATGCAGCTCTTCTCAATAGGGTGGAGTCAAAGGCTTTTCGTCTCATTAACTCTCCTCCTCTTACTGATTCCCTTCAACCTTTGTCTCCTCACCGCACTGTTGCATCTTTATCTCTCTTCTGTCACTACTTCAATGGTCACTGTTCCTCTGAACTGTCTGCTTGCATCCCTCCACCTCTACGACGGGCTCGTAGTACCAAACAACAAACTCTCATCCCTTTTCTGTCCAACTCTCTAATGCAAGAGTTAACCGTTACTCCCAGTCCTTCATTTATGCAACTGGTGAACTCTGGAACTGTCTTCCTCTGTCTGTATTCCCTACTTCCTATGATCTTCAGTCTTTCAAACGCAGTGTGTCCAGGCATCTTGAAATGAATGGATCTTGAATTTGGCTCTCTTTTGTATTGTTTTTGTTTTTTCTTGGAATGAACAGTGTGCAGGCCTATGGCCTTTGGTTTCTTCTTCCTTGCATTAAAAAAAAAAAAAATGGGGAGAGGGGTAGGTCACTATATCCAAAAATTTGCTATATATGAGGCATCGGTATTTCCGAGGGATTACCGAACTAAATTCGCAATATATTGGGAATCATTCGGTCCTACATGTTCAGACATAACCTAAACTAACTCTGTGAAGTTTTACATGGAGAATTGAATGGTTTATGAAGTTGTACATGTAAATACTGTACAATGCTGTATGAAGTTATACATATAAATACAATACAGTACCTATAATAAGAGTACAGTATAATGTAGTAGTGTTACAGTACACTTACTGGTCCAAGAAGGGATGCTGTTGAAGTACACTTACTGTGTCAGGGAGGGATTCTGTTGAAGTACAATTACTGTCCCAGGGAGGGATGCTATTGAAGTACACTTACTGTCCCTGGAAGGGATGCTTTTGTCACCGTGGGCTGATTTGCGAACTTCCCCTGCATTTAGCAACCTTTGTTTGCAAAATCCGGGGGAAGTTCGGTCGCTATTTGGCCGTTTGTTATATCTGACATTCACAGTACTGTGGTTTGTTATATCAAGGGTATAATATATATAGAATGTAATTATTCTGTTTGATTGTTTACATTTATCTTTCAGTTACTAATTAATTTTTTTAGTCAAGGGTTTAATATATATAGAATGTAATTATTCTGTTTTATTGTTTACATTTATCTTTCAGTTACTAGTATTGAAATTAATTTTTTTAGTCAAGATCATCATGTTTAGCATGAATAATATTTTTGCTAGTACTGTACAGTATAATAGCTAATAAATGTCTGTGCTGCTACCTACACTTGTACTAAGTTGGTGTTACAGTACTGTGTGTACTGTGTATTTGATGAAGTACAGTTTTTTTTTTGTCTTGATAATTATTGGGTTGGTTTTACTTGATAGGAAATATAACGTGCATTTGTGTGGATGATTATGCCTGTGAGATGAAGTTAGGATTTTGAAGCTTGAAAAGTGAGTGAATGTCTGAATGAGTGTCTTATATCATTGGTCATGCTTTTTATCAGTTCTCTTTCTCTGTCATGTTTATCTTTTTTCTTGCTTTCTGGACAATACCCAACCCCATCATTGGGTAGGGAAAAATAGGCAAGATGATGGTGATAATAAGGTGGAGGATGCATATTACTTCAGATGTCGTCCTTTTTCCAGTACTGTACGGTGTGTAATGACAGTCTCTGCCACTGTACTGTGCTTGTATTTTCACGGACTACCCATTTGGTCATATGATAGCAGGTAGTACATTTAATTATTTCATCCATCCAAACCATCATCCAATCCTGCGTTGCCCCATGAGGAGCATAGGAGCCCGGGGCTAGGCAAGTTGGTCCTGACATTTAAGATGAGAGTGCCAGGCTAAAACCAGAGGATTTTGTTCATATGAAAATTCCTAGCAGCCAAAACTATTGAGTACCCCATCCTGTGGAGTTGGTACACATAGGAATTATGATGCAAGGCAATGGTAGTTGATCGTTTAGTCGAAAGGTATTACAGTATATCAGTCAAAAGTTTAACATAGAATGTACAGTACTCGCTTACTTTACTTATCATGTCCAGTGGTGTTTAACAGCCTATCTGTAAACAGTACTGTATTGTATATATTTTGAGTATTGTAATACTAGGTTGTAATACTGGCTGGCAGTGTTTTGCTTCTACACAATTCTAAGCCTCCATGATCTTTCCACTCTCAGATGAGAGAACACATCACCTCACAACTTGTACATATTTATTCGCAACAATACAGAATTCTTATATTGTTATGTATAACTCTTCCACCCACTTACACACATACATCATCATCATCATCATTATGACCTGTCTTACCCAAAAATGGGGTGAGGTAGGCTCTAGAAATGAGGAAAATACATTCATTCATCATTCATCATCTAATCCAGTGTTGCCTCATGAGGAACATAGGAGCCCAGGCTAGGCAAGTTGGTCCTGACATTTAAGATGAGAGCGACCAGCAGTATGTGAGCAATGAAGCCCAGCCGCCCCTTGAAGAAAATACAAATGTGGAAAAATGTACTGCTTCCATGCCTGTGCTCATTGTGAATTGGATAATTACCAGTACTCTCATGAGCTCATAATTGTGCTATGTCGATGTTTCTTGTTTCAGATATGACTTCAGGAACCGAAAAAACATCTCTAGGAAAGATGCAGAGAAGCTGGGAATCAAGATGAAAGACCAGAGTGAAGTGACACTTGAGTCAGAATTTGAGAAAATTAAGAAGGTAGGTTATTCCTGTGAGTCATTGTATTGTATAGGAAAAATGTATAGCAAGTTTCTCAGTTATTGCCTTTTTATGTTCACTTTAGCAGTTATGTACACAATGAACTACAGATAAATTGCTTACCTCGGTTCCATTGCCACCTATGAAACTGATTTGCCAGTATCCCCAAGTTTACATTTGGCTATCAATTGTGTGGAAAAGTTGTGACATTTTGCAGCATACCCCAGATGTGTGATAGAGTGCCTCTTCTCAGTCAGGTAATGGGAAAATGTAAACAGAAAGACAGGGAATAAAGGGGGTGAAGGAAAGCAGAGAAAAAAGAGTATGTAAGGCATGTAGAGGTGTATTGGTTAAAACACCCCATTCAGAGTAACAGCCATGCCTGCTGCAGTCTCCCAGCATGTACAGTAAAAGTCCAATTATTCGACAGCTGATTATTTGGTAGATCCAATATTTCGGCAGTTTTGAGAAATAGTCCCATTTACGGAAATCTTTTATTGTTCGGCAGATGTTCAGAATCATCTCGGCAGTCCAGAAAGTGTTAACTGTGACTTGTAGGCCTACTGTTTCATTACACTTGTATATGTTCACTAGTTTTTATATTTTTGAGATTCAGATATAGTACTGTATTGATTACAATATTGCACAGTATCGTTAGGAGATAAGTAAACAGCACAGATATATTTAGTCAGAGAATGACAGGAAAGCCGAAGCCAGAGAGTAGAGAATTTAGAAGAATCGAGTCCAGGAACATGAGAGCAAGGTAAGTCATTGCGTACATATACACAACCAACCACCTTTAGCTTTGAAATGAGTCTAGAGAAAGTAGGAGGAAAAATAAGTTGATTTCAGAAGAATTGAAGAAACTTACTCTACGTACACAAAGATGGATTAAATTTCTTCCATTTAATTTTCTTAAAGATATGAAGAGAATCGTCTGGCACACCTAGCAATGTGTTTTTTTGTCTTCCTAAACCCATGCTATGATTCTCTGTGATTCATAGAAGAATTCTTAAAGTTATGGTGCATTTACCTTATGGGCGAAAACATCTGTGATTAAGCGACCACCTGATTGCTTGGAATGGTAGCGTAAAGTCGTGTAAACATGCCGGTGACCTTCATTCCCTTCCCATAATTGTTCACAGTTTTTATAGCTCACACTAACTCCACATCACTGACACCAGTACTGAATAGGGTTGTTCAATGCTGGAGGTTACTGAGGGGTTAATGGAATACATTACTGTTTGCATCAATACTCTCTCTCTCACATACACACAAAAACAGAGAAGTTAATAAGTACTAAATGTATGTTCAACTTTCATCCGAAAGACCTTACCAGTTCATACTCCTCCAGTTTGTTTTATGCATTTTTTTTACTATTTTATTTTGTGTCGAGAGAGTACTGTATACAGTACTCACTCCAAACACATTTGTAAATAATATAGTTAGTTGTGACAGTGTTTAGCACTTCAAATGATGTACTGAGCAGGAAGGTAATATTCTGTATCATTTCAGCCATCCAGGAAGTGTTATTTGTGACTTGTTGCCTACTGTGACTTGTAGGCCTACCGTGTCATTACACGTGTATATGTTCACTAATTTTTATATACAGTAATCTTCTCACTATCTGACGTAATAGAGCCAAAGGCATGACCGGAAAGTGGTCTTGTCCGGATAGTGGCCCTTAAGCCCCAGCACTGGTCATTCATGTCCCTAACCTAACCTAACCTAAATCAGAAAACCACCAACCTACCTCCCTACCGGACATGCATAGCACTTAAATATTTAAGTACCCTTTCACATAAATAATGCACACAAAGCATGAATTAAATGAATTTTAACCAAAAAATGATGATTTAGAGGTGAGTAAGGCATAGGTGCTCACAACTTTCCCGCAAGTGTAAGTACCAGACATGGAAATCACTATGAAAATCACCCATTCTCACACCGTATGCATTAAATAACGGACACAAAGCATGAATTCATTGAATTTTAACCCAAAAATTGTGATTTTGAGGTAAGTAACACATAGATGTTCATGAGTTGGCAGCTTAATGTAAGTAAGTATCGGACGTGGCAGTCACTATGAAAATGATTATTTCTCACATCTTATGCACTAAAATATGGGATACAAAGCATCAGATAAATAAATTGTTACCAGAAAAAGAGTTAGGTATGGCAAAGGTGTTCACAGTTCACCAACTGCACCGGACATTCTGGACCCTAACCTAACCTAACCTAAATCAGAAAACCACCTACCTACCTACCTCCCTCCTGGACATGCATAGCACCTAAGACCCCATTCACATAAATAATTGGCACAAAGCATGAATTAATCGAATTTTAACCCCAAAATGATGAATTTGAGGTGAGTAAGGCAGGGGTGTTCACGAGTTGGCAGCTTAGTGTAAGTAAGTATTGGACGTGGCAGTCACCATGAAAATCATCATTTCTCACATTTTATGCACTAAAATATGGGATACAAAGCATCAAATAAATAAATTGTTACCAGAAAAAGAGTTAGGTTTGGCAAAGGTGTTCACTGTTCACCAACAGCACCGGTCATTCTTGACCCTAACCTAACCTAACGTAAATCAGAAAACCACCTACCTTCCTCCCTACCGGACATGCATAGCACTTATTTAAGACCCCATTCACTTAAATAATTGGCACAAGTATTAATTGAATTTTAACCCCAAAATGATGATTTTGAGGTAAGACAGGGGTGTTCGCCAGCTGACTACATAAGGAACGTAAGGAAGAGACATGATTATTACTGAGAAAATCACCTTTTCACAGCCTATGTGCTCAAATATGGGACACAAAGCACGAAGTAAATAAAATGTAACCAGAAAAATTATGATTTAGAGGTGTGTAGGGTAAAAATGTTCACCAGTTGACCAGATAGTGAACGTATGTAAGAGACATGGTAATCACTGAGAAAATCACCTCTTTCACAGCCTGTGCACTCAAATATGGGATGCAAAGCTTGAAGTAAATAAAATGTAACCAGAGAATGAGGATTTAGAAGTGATTGTGGAAAATATTTAGCAGTTGACAATGTGTACTTACATGTCCATGATTGTTGTTTACCCCCACCTCTAAGGTTTTTACAGTGGTCATAATTGCTCTTGAAGCATGCCCAGTAATCCAGTGTTTAACTACACTTAATCCTTAGCACTGTGACTAATGATTATTTAAACAAGAACGAAAATACCACAAACGATCTGCCAGCTGTCCTCTGTTCACGGGAGTTGAGACAGAACTAGGAGGAGGGGGGTAGTGTGGGAAGGGAGCTGGTCGGCGCTCGCGAGAAATTTAAACTGACGCGGTCAAAAAAAATCGGATTTTTTTTGTTTTTGTTTTCAATTTTGGGGTTTCAGCCATCAGCCTATGATGTCTGAACAGTGAGGTCACCGGATAGTGGTCGTCCGGATAGTAGAGAGATTACTGTACTGTAGTTGATTTATTTATAGTAATGTATTGGTTACAGTATTGTACAGTATCATAACAGTATACAGTACTCTCTCCAAACACATTTGTAATACCATAAGTGGTGATGACACTGTTTGCCAATACATTTAAGGTACTGAGTGGATAGGTTTTTTTTATTATTTGGCAAATCCAATTTCTTGGCATCAGCCCAGTCCCATAGATGCCGAATAATTGGACTTTTACTGTATTGGTATTGGGGGGAAAAAAATTACCTGAATTTTAGTGGTTACTCCTCGTAGTGCTTTCCATCTTGAGAAAAGAGGTTCATGGAAACTGGCAATTGTTTTTTTGCTACAACATATTTACTGCCTCCAGACATTTCTTTTATTGGGATTTCCTTTGCATATTACACTTTATTTTGTCCTTTTGATACCAGCATACTTTGCTTCAGTAATATACCAAAGAATACATTATTAACATCATCATCATCATCATCTAATCTGTGTTAAATTGATAAAGGTATTGAAGAGGTACTACTGAGTCTTTGTAGTTGACATGAGTATGATTCTATATCTCATAATACATTAAGCCTTTGTTATAAGCCTTTATTGACTTTTTTTTTAAGGTATTGAAGAGGTACTACTGAGCCTTTGTAGTTGACTTGAGTATGATTCTATATCTCATAATATATTAAGCCTTTGTTATAAGCCTTTATTGACTTTTTTTTTTTTTTTGAGTCCACAGTGTATTATAGAAAAAATCCCTTTTAAAACTTCATTGTCACCCATAAAACTTAATAGCCAGTTCTACCAATTTGAAGTCAGTGCTGTGTATTTTTTGTTCCTTAAACACATCGTGAGTTGGAAAAGATGCCTTAGTGTTGTTTTCCAGTAAGTAAAGAGCGCCTCTGCCTGCTAATGTTTGGCTCTCCACCAGATTGACACAAGCAACTGGGAGAACAAGCGAGGTCCACGTCCGTGGGAAGAGGGCAACCTGCTGTACCAGGAGGCTCAGGAGCGTGCTAAGGCTCTAAAAGACCACTCACAACCGACTCATACCAAGTGATTGTGTTGGGACAGTTTCACTTACGGATATCCACTGGTTTACGACTCACGGGTAAACTGTAGATGATGATCTGAATGTAACCTTTGAAATGGATTAGATAATGATGTTGGTAATAATGATGATGAAGAAATGTCTTTTTTCACAGTGCTAAGTTTAATAGTTGGATGAAATATCATCATCATTGGGTGAAGGGCAGGTTGCTGCTGCTGATGATGATGGTGAAGATTTATTTCACAAGAAGCACAGTTTCACCGTGTTAGCATGATTCATTTACTAACCCCTTGAATATGGGAGGTCTTTCTTAGACTGAATGAAATAGCAAAGGAGATTGCTTATAACACCTTCACTATTACTGGTCCCACCTAAGCTATGAGAGAGAGAGAAGTATGGCTGTAACAAGAAAGAAAAAAGATGTTATTTTACTAAAAGAGGTATATGAAATTTTTCTCACTCATTTGGGAAAGAAGTTGCATCCAAGTTAAATTATTATAAGTCATCTGGTAGTATTAGAAATGCTGTTTCAGATGAATTGACACTTATTAAAAAGATTATATCTGCCCATGTTATTATAAGAAGTCTCACCTAAGCTGAAAATTTTGTTTAGTGAGAGGCTAGTTATAATTCTTATTACCATGTTACTTCAGAATTTCTTACTGATATAAAAGAGTTATTAGAATTACTTAGGAATATTTTAGAATTCCCATTTTCTGTCATAGGCAGTGATGGACAATTACTGTACTGCTTTTAAAATAATTTGGTTTAGTGACATCTTTTGTATTCCTAATATGGCTGAATTTTGTTTTCTTTTTTTCTAGCTTATGAAAGATCCCTTACGATGAAGAGATAGGGATTATAGTAAGGGTAATGATGATCATTATGGAGGGTGCATCGGTAGTTGTGTAGATTTAAAAGTCAGTCTAGCAAACCTGATTAAGTGGTTGAAGTAAATGTATTTGGGTAATCATAGTGATTTCTTCACTTTGCTCCACACATTCTTGAGTTGTTTGAAAGTGTCTCGAGTTACTTTATATAGTACAAGGCTGGTGGATGAAGTGTGTACAGGTATTGCGAGCATGCAGTATTGTACAGTATGTTGTAAATTAGTTCTAGGGTGGGTCTTTCATGACAAGATATCTCCCCTAACCTAAAGTTACTGTAATTATCTGGTGATAGAAAAAAAAAAAGGTAATTGTATTGACAGGTTTAAGGACAGGTCTCCCATAAGTTGAATAAAATAGTTTGGTAACAGCAGGAATATAATGTAAAAGATGTCATTTTGTGGAAGACATTAAATAAGTGGATGCTTAAGATTGCTTTAATGCAAAATAGTGTATTGTATATGTGTTTGTAAATATTTTGTTGCTGGTGTATATACATGAAGAAAGTGGTTTTTGAGATTCACAGTACTATATACAGGATTTTGTGTTATGGTATGCTGTATTATAATGATAATGATTATCCCTAGATGACTTTCATTTACTAAAACCTCACAGCTAATAATGTTGAAGTAAGACTATATTTGATAGAATAGTCTCAAGTCCTCTGGAGAGGGTTATGTTCAAGAGGAAAGGCTCTTTTATATTGTTATAATGCTGCAGATTAGGAAGCTTTGTGTAGACTTGTAGTGAAACCCAAATAATGAAGTGATTTTAATATTATCACTGATGATATCTTTCTTATTACAGATCCTAACCCAACACAGCAAGAGACAGTCTAACCTGGATGCTTTGGACAGAAATAGTTTCACTGCTATGCTGTCTGTTTGAGTTGGCAGTGCTAGACATACTGTGAAAAGAGGAACCAGAGTATATTCCAGTGGCATAGCAAACATAGTATGAAAAGACAAACAGAAATATATTCCACCAGTGTAGTTAGTGCAATATGATGATGGATGACTTCTGAACATCTTATACAAAATATGCAATATAAGATTGTTTGATGAATGAAAGTGCCGTTGACATTGCTGTTGCATATGTAAAAACAATTCAGTACAGTTGTGCTGAAGTGGAAGGAATTTATTGTGAACTAAAATTAATCACACCAAAACAGACATTGAGGTGCAACGTGTGTAGCTAGTGTGTTTGGTGTTTGTAATGAGCAGAAACAGCTGTTGATTTTTAATATAGTGTACATAGGTAAGGCAGTAAATAGTTATAAAAGGATCACCAGTCTTGGGACTTGAGTTAGTAGCAAAAGAAATATTATCTTTATCTGACTAAATAATGTGCAGTGTAACAAACAGTAGCAATGAAAAGGACAGTCATTAAAATAAATACAAACACTGAACCACCTTTCAGCTGATTGCATCATACAGGCACTCTCACTGAATGTGTGTGGTATTCTGCCAAATGAGACTTCACTTGAACACATTTACATGGTGTACTCTTGTGGATCATGTTTTTGAGATAACACAAAAAACTAATTTCTGTGGTGATTTATGCTCAAGTGAAAGTGATAATAGGATTTTGATTCAAGAGCAGCTTAACAGTGACACAAGTTAAAGATAGATAAAATAAAAACTTTGAATGAGAAGGATGTGTTTGTAAAATAAATGTCAGTTCAAGAATAACTTTATAATGAAACAACTTTCAGCAGATAAATACATGGTAATGAGAAGGCACTGTTTGCAAAATAGATGTGATTTTTAAGCAGTTTTATAGTAAAATAATTTTGAGCTTATAACTCCTAGTGAGGAGTTCTGTAGTCTGTATAAACTACTTCTGAAGAGTGTGTAACCATTAAGAAAAGAAGAAGAAAAAAAAAGTCCTGATTTACCCCCCTTCGTTGTGCTGGAGCATGAGGATAGGCTGCCGTAATTCATCATGGTACATTTATGGGTAAACAATCAGCCTACTCTCTTTGTGACATTACGTAATTGAAAACCTCCCACACACCTCTTGGGGATCAAACTTATAGCAGGCCATCACTCCAACTGGGGCATTCTAACCACCAGACCCACAGGTACTGGTACCCTTTATTGCTACCGTACTGTATGAAACGCTAGAAACCATATTTGCATTTCTGTGGTGGTGAGGATTAGGAAAGTATCCATGCACCTGTAACGACTACTGTATCGTACTTCATAAAACTCCAGAAGCCACATTATCGTTTCTGTGGTGACATGCAGATCAGGATGCGAGTACCAGTAGCATCACCCCCACACGTATGCTTCGCAGTGTCCGAGCTGGCTGCCGTGACCTCAGTCAAGGAGTGGAACAACAACAAGGTGCGGGTTGTTGGGAAGCTGTGTGATGTGGATGTCTTTCATAACACTTCTGTCCTGGAGTCTGTCGGGGAGCCTGATGGGACCTTTCGTGTGGCAGTGAGTGACAATACCTTTGTTTTGTTTGACCTTCACCTCTAATTTTTGTTGGCTGTCTTGTGTGACTAATCGTATGTAGCTACCTCATTGTAGTTTCCCATTTTTGAGCTAAGCTTGTATTGTCCTATTTTCATATCTACTTTACCCAATGTATTTCTGAACACCCATTTGATGAGGGTTGCATGTTGTTTGACAGTTCTCCCACTCTATGCTTTCTCATACGTCTGGATACTGTACAAATCTTAGCCTATTTTTATTCATATTTTATGTAGGGGTTGGGATTATAATGATGATGATGACCATGTCAGAACAAGGGAAAACAAAACTAATATTATTATTAGGTGATATTAATGCCAGACTGGGAGTCGATAAAATTTGGGATGATGCAGTAGATAGAAATGACGATGTTTTGATTGTTGTGTTCTCAGTTGCATAGCTTTTTTTTATTTTTTTATAAGGTTATCCAGACAATTTTTTGCAGCACTGAAAAGAATGCAGAGTGCAAAGGATTAGATTTAGCCTTCACTAACCCCTCTATTTTGAGTGGGATTGCCTAAACAGAATAATGCATTTGGACACTAGCTACATCAGTGGAGAAATAATCCTAGCAAAGAAGTAAAGGGAGTGTAAGTTAGGAGAGATAGCAGCCTGGGTAAGTGGGTCATGAGCCTTGTTCATGCTTGGCAAAAGCTTACCTTATCACAGCCAAATTTAACTCCCCTTTATCCTCAAGTATTAATGCTTTTGATAAGGGGTTCTATTGTCAGGTCAGGAGGACCTGTAGCTTCTCTTCCCTGCCAGTTTATTTATGCATACCTGTTAACCCTGTCAAGTCAAGAACATAATATTTACTGTATTTTGTTATATGACGAGTAGACATTTTTTGGTGGAATGGCTTAATAGAGATTGTTTCTAACCACATCAGTACAAGACATCCATCTTAGATTGAGCAAAATCATCTCAAAATAGTTAGAATAAAATATAAAAAGCATCCCCAGGCTGAAATGGTTAATATT
>JAGKTI010029188.1:0-12723 GCA_018397915.1 Birgus latro | reverse complement strand
AGCAACAAACCCCAACCACCCCTTGGATATAAACCTGCACAGGCTCAATCCGACTGGAACGCCTTAATTACACACTAAGCACTAAAAAAAAAAAAAAAAAAAAATCTTTGCTGCTCAGGCAGTTAACAACTGATCAGAACTGGCACTACAGTAGATGATCTGAATTTAGGTGGTCAGTTAATTCTGGGGCTAATTCAATCAGATAATCGAGGCATCACTGCATAGTTTACGGCCGGAGCACAGCACAAGCAGTCCCCTTTTAAGTCTTCAAACTTTCCATACAACTGGTACAGTCAGCTGGGCGAAATGAGTAGCCTACACCAGCTGTAAAGGTAGCAGTGGAAGTTTAACAGGCACTTTTTCTTCTGTAATTTAATGTGAACTTAATAACAAAAACATCCCATGGGCAATTCATAATTAATGTATACTCTACCGCATTTGGGGTGCTGGAGAGGGACTCCTTCATGCAATGACCCTAATATACAAATTTCTCTCAGCTCCCTCACTATCCCCCAGGAGGAGGAAGGTGGACTGGAGGTGAAGGGCAACTTTAGCCTTTTGTCCATAGGGTTCATGTTAGATGAGCTTGTGGCCATAAGAACAACTGTACTGTACTAGAGTCAGAGTATAAATCAATGCACACATCTATCATACCTGCACAGTTCACACATTGTATTCATTAACTGACTCTGTCCTAGCAGTGCAACACTGTCATATGTATGCTAAAAATCATGAAAGGAAAGTAATACTTTGAGGCAACCAAATATGACGGTACAGTTTCTTTATGAAAAATCTATTCCAGATGTAGACTGAACTGTGGATGATATGTAGTCACTTCACATCTAATATTTCTTAAATTTCAATAGCCTCAACTGATTTTTCCCAAACTTTACGAATACCACATCCTACTTTGTAGAAATATTCAAAAGAAAAATCCTTAAAGTTTTTCCATAATTACTTCTATTAATTTTAACATATGAAGCACGGTGTGACTAAAACTATACCCATTGGTGTTCCTACTAAGCCTGAACATAATCAGCAGAGCACACCTGAACCCAACCATATGCTGACCACTTCCCTTTACAAATGCATATGTCAAAAAACAATCTACTACATACAAACACACAATGGCAGTGCTTTGGTTTGCTTCCTAGTTTTAAACCACTTCAACTACAAAACAGAATGCATGGTAATTCATGTGATATTGAGAAAGAAATTGCACCTCCAAACAGTAAAAGACTGATGTCTTTAGAAAGATTTCTAAAACTATACAATTTTTACTGAAAAAAAATGTTCAGTTACTTTACTGCATTAAGAGAATCATGTAACAGAATTTGTAATCATATGAATTACTGCATGGTTAGGTTTGGCACAGAACAGCAGGTCAACCAGGCATGAAACCCCATTTACTATTTACTCAAAATATTATTGCAATGAAATGAACTTCACTAAGTATTGAAAGGTCTTCACTAGCTGCAACACATACGTACAATTCAGACAACATCAAGGTTCACAAAATGAAATATTTTTTGAAAAGAAGGAGCAATACCTTTAAAGTACTCCCTGGCCAGAATTGATGATGATGGTACTGATATTTCACTACTTATAATGCCTTGGCAGTGAGCAAGCTAGTAACGGTGACTGAATATTCGTTTCCTTTTGCAGCTAACAATCAGGTACAGATGGCATCGGACTTATAGCTAGTTTACACAAGTTTCACTCGTGTGAGATGTACGCCTTGAGTGTCTCTCTAACGGCACGAGTGAAGCTCTGGCGTGTGAACCGGGAGGGCGGAATAAAAACAGCTGCACCTGCCCTCCTCCATCACACCTGTCCAAATATCTGCCAACAAATTCATCTCAACACCTGCCAGCACGTCTTACAAATCTGTCTCCTGAATTTGTCCATATATCTGCCGACAAAACAATCTCCACGTCTTACAAATGTGATTTCGGATTTGCAAACTTACAGTGCCTGTCTTCGAAACTGTCCCCCAATCCGACAACAAGTTAATCTCCAAAACTGCCTTACAAATGTGTCTTAAGATCTGTTAATACATCTAGCCCCATCAGCCAATTGATTAATCTTTACACCTGCCAGCATGTTGTATAAATTTATCTTCTGAACTTGTCATTATGTCTGCTGACAAACTAATCTCCACATGACTTACAAAAATGTCTTCAGATTTGCCAACATACCTGTCTTCTGAACGGTCCTCATATCAGTGATCATAATCCTCTCCACAACTGCCATCACATGTATTACAAATGTCTTCTGAACCTGTCCTTATATCTGTCAACAAACTAAGCTCCAAACCTGCATATATACGGTAGCTCTTACAAACGTGTCCTATGATTTACCAACATACATGTCCTTGTATCTGCCAGCTGCCTCAACACCTGACAGAACATTCGTCTTACAATGGTCTTCCCCATCTGCTATTACATCTGACAACAAAATTATCTTCACAGCTTCCAGCACATCTCCATTACCAACACATTCAAATCTGCTGGTACTGTACTTGTCCTTATATCTCCCAACAATCTCCACGCCTCTTGGCTTATCTGTCTAACAGATACCTTCCAAACTTGTCCTAAATCTGCCAAAACACTAATCTCCAAACCTCCCAACATATCTATCTTACAAATGTGTCTTCTGGACTTGCCCTCACATCCATCAACAAAACTAAACTCCACACCTGCCAACGTACCTGTCTTTTAAATATGTCTCTTGAACTCATCCTTTCATCTGTCAACAAACAGATCTCTACACCTACCTTACAAATGTCTTCAGATCTGCAGGCACATTTGTTCTCACATGTGTCATCACACCTGTCTTTAGTGACCAGATTTACCTATCACTCAAATTAGTGTGATATTCCTTCTTAAAGTACTGACAAATCATTACAAATATTCATATGCAGTGGAGATTATGCATGCACAGCTTACACATAATTCATCACATACACAGACCTACTGTAGGTTTTCCATAATACTCTACCTTAAAATCATAACCCTCTATTCCACTAAACATACATGCAAGATACTTTTAATTTTTTAATTTTTTTTTTAGGTATTTTCATTTTTTTGTGTGCTTTCAGTATTATCATACACTTTAGGTAAGCCCAAAACAATATAATAATAAATTCCATTACAAACATGAAACTGCTAAACTTTTTTTAAGTACAATTCATTCTACACAATATATTAAATTCAACTGGGGCATTAGGATATTTCCAAAACCAATTATTAAAGGTGCTATTTCCAATGGAACAATTTTTCTCATTTTTCACTACACACCTACACAAATCTCAACATGTTTAGTATAACATACCAGAGAGAAAAAAAAATTCATAGGTATATTTCAGGAATGTTGAATCCAACTTTAAGTCATCCTGAGAACACTGTGTCATAATCAATGTTGCACAATCTGTATTCCATTCCCTTATAACTTGAAGAGTGAGTGGGAGGCAGCATCAGTCAACAATATTGGAGCCACTTTTCTTTTCTATCCTTGGCACTCTAAACAAACTTGCCCTTCTTTCAAGCCACCTTTGGTATAGTCTATCACATGTTATCACTGAGATGCACTTGGTAAGTTTGGTTAACCTCTTGTCAAGCTAACTAACAGAGGCTTCAGCAGTAAAAACGCTGGTGGGAAGTCAATGTTTTCATTTTACAACTCATTAAGTTCTTGAAAGCTAACCCACCATCTGATGTACTGTATAACTATTACTGTATGAAATAACCGTAGAAAATGTGTGTTAAGTTTTCTTGATTAACAACACTGTACATGAGATCTTTAATAAGTAACAAATGAGCATCACAATGTGCTCAAGACTAGGCAGTCTGATACAAAATAAGCGGCAAACATGCCTCAGTTGGGAGGCGAGTAATGCGAGTAGCTCCATGATGCACCATTTATGTATTGTTATGTGTAAACTATCACACATTATGTACTTTTCACCTTGTCTTATCATACAGACGTCACCCTTAACACAGTTCATGCTGTTCAATGCAGATAAAATACTTATGGATGAGATGACACTGGAAGCTATTCATCTTGTGAGAGTTGTCAGCCGCTGAACTTGAAAGACTGATGTGGCTGGGCTCAAATACACCCAGTGATCACAACACACACGGACGGGAGTGGGAAGGCCAGCCCGGGGCTCACTGACTTGCTAAAAAATCACTGAGTAAGTAGAAACAAAATCAAAGTTGACTATATCGATGTTTAAACAACTGTGTTTACTATCAAAGTGAGCCAACCACTTCTTCCTTACTCCACAAAACCTTACAGATTTTTCCAACCACAATGGAATATATCTTTCTTTCATGGCTCAGTTCCCATATTCTATCACGATATCACTTGCTTTAAGAAAATTATTGCAAAAATGTTCAACAAAACTGCAGCCATACATGTTCATCAGTACCATAAATCTTGAGTTTCTAAGCATCCAGCTCATACTTGTTTTGAGCATGAGTATTTGATTTAAGATTAGGCATTAGATGAGATAATGGCACTCTCTGTTGGGCAGCTAAATATATGCATTCCTAATATAAGCATCATTCTCTGGCTCTCTAATACAAATTGGATCCATACAAAACTCGTTATAAAATTGCAAAATGAATTTCTTGTCTAAAATTAAAACAGGTGACACTCAACACTAAACAAATAAGCTAGGATAACTAAAACCAACCATCAAGAATTAAAAAGGCCCCTCAGAAAGTCTGCCAGCCTGTTGGATGCTCTGCGAAGGCCGCCCAGGCACCCCTCCCCCTCCGGCACGCCCCTGTGGTGAGAGCACCAGGCAGGGCAGCCCCCATGGCTCATAAGTCCCATATCTTGGGCTGGAGGACCGCACAGAGCAAACTCATTATGCCCTGAGGTGGTGACACACAAGAGAGATGCGCCAAGCCCTGAGTTACCCACCGAGTCAAAGCCCGGTGGTGGAGTGTTGGTGTTGGTGGTGGTAGTAGTGATGGTGGCAGAAGCCCTACCACTACTGTTTATGCTGCTGCTGCTACTACTACTGCTGCCTCTAGCTGAATAATGGTGGAGGTGAAGGGGTGATGGAGACCTGGGACTGTGATGAAGGTAATGTGGATGATGATGGTTATGAGCAAGAAGCTGATGGCTGTTGTTATGTTGAGCCATCATGTGGTTATTCTGGTGGTAGTGATGATATGGAGGCTGTGGGTACTGAGGCCCTAGATGCTGACGGTTCTCTGGGGCACTGCAAACATCACTTCCCCGAGCAAAAATTCCTATTCTGCTCCCTTCACTTGATAAACCAGGATCAAGGCTCCCACATCGTCCGTCTCTAGGGTTCACTGAATGCTAGCAGCGACGGTTTCTCCAGTAGCTCATGTAGTCCTGGAAAAATATATCATCATCATCATCATCCAGACCTCCTTTCCCACCCTAGGGAAGGGTGAGGAGCAGCAACGTCCAGACAGCCCAAATTTGCCCAATCCAATTGGCCACGCATCCATTCACTCATCATTCAAGCCCCCAGAATCCTGGCTCTATATCAACTGCATTAAATATAAGAACTACAGTGTACCTTGTACTGTACTCTACATAAAATGCCCTGAGATTAAGGTCCAGTAACTTTTGTAAAATCCATGACATTCAATTTACTTTTTGGTTTATAAATTTACCATCACCCTGACCCTGTTCTCCATATTCACATAGAGTACAGAAATCTACAAAACAGCTCACTCTGAACTTTTCGGGGCATGAATTGGAAGGCAAGTTACATTCTATTTTCAATTTACCTACCTGTCTCCTACTCTATGAAGAAGACACAAAACTGCCTCTACCACAAGTGATGGGCAGTTACCGGTGCATTCCTATGACAATACAGGATAATCTACATAAATTCACCTAGTGGAAGTAAGAGCAGAATAAAAATTCAAGAAAGACTAATAAATAAATAAACAGAATTACTGGATTAATTAATGGATTAATGGAGATTGATTCAAACCCAGTCACTACACAAGGTCTACCATGAGCTGAACATTACCACTTAGCAGCAACTTAAATAAAATGAAGAACATATAATCTTATTGAATTGATTAATCTTTTCTGTCCAAGGACATTTTCTGTAATGTACTCTGGCTAACAGCAGGTGACTTTACTCAGTTTTGTAATGACATCCTCAGGGTGAAGTGATTAAACAACTTACTGACTGCATCAGTCCGAGGATGTCCATCCATCATCCAATCCTATGTTGCCCCATGAGGAGCGTAGAAGCCTGGGACTAGGCAAGTTGGTCCTGACATTTAAGATGTGAGTGACTAGCTTCACTCATCCCTGAGTGGCATTATGTGCGCAATAAACCTCAACCAAACCTACACAGACTCAATCTGACTGGAGCTCCTTAATTACCCACTAAACCACCAGGCACCATAATTTGGTTATATGGTTACCACCCAACATAGTAAATGGTTTCCTGGTGTACAGGAAACCATGTGGCTTGTCACTCAGTGTAGAGTCATCCATAGGCAGAAGGAAGAGGAAAGAATGAAAGAAAGACAGAAGAGGAAGTTTAAAGTCACCCATAGGCAGAAGGAAGAGAAAAGAAGAGAAAGGAAGGAAGAGAGGAAAGGGCAGACACCTAAAGCAGAACTACATTGAGTGAGTGGATGGTGAGCAGATATTAAAAATATTTTCAATATTTTATCTCCAACCAAATCTATAAACAATATAAATACCCTATTCCCACAAGAGAAAATGGGTGAGGTAGAATCCAGAAACAATGGAGTGAAGATCATTTCATGGCCTCCCACATTCTGGAAGTGCACATTCTGAGAGAGGATGTAGTGTCCAGGAAGCAAATGAGTATCATACAGACACCAAAGAAACTGAGTATGAGCAACACAAAAAATCACACAGTGTACTACTATGCACAAAGTGACACTCAAGCTGCACCACTGCAAGGAACTAATCCTCCCAGTAGCTTAAAAGTTGAAAAATTAGCCCATGATGCAAGGAGTATTTCTAACTGTGTTCAGTCACAAATATTATCAGACACCAGCATGATACAGAATCTGCATTTGATGATCCAGAAATGACTCACTACAAATAATCTGAACCTGGCTGTCCACCATATCCATAACAAAGAGGATGCAAGCAAGCAAATATATGAAATCATTACTTCATAATCCTTTAACTCAGTTTTCTTCCAAAATTCTGTCCATTCTTTTCAATTTTGACCCAAAAGAGATTCAGTAATAATTGCATTAGTTTAGAACACAGCATTCTGACTTACCTGGAAAGTAACCGAGATCTTTTCACTCTGGTACCGGGTCAATTTAATGCTGCGTCTTACTTCATTTGTCACAGGCTCCTTGTACCCTCCTTTCCTGAGTAGGGAGTCAATTGTCTGCTCATGGTCCCAACCTGAAATAATAACAATTAGCTGAGCTATTGAGTGTTTTCATTGTCAACATCCTACCCAAATTATGGTTTCCTTTTACTGGCAAAATTCTGGATTTTAACCACTTAATTTTCAGTCCGTTCGTTTTTGAAGGCTCCAACATGCTTGTATGTGTCGGCCTTGGTCACCTAATGGCAGCTCTCCATGCTGATCAATCTCTGGCAGCTTCCCTATTCAGTCCCTTATCCCTGAGGGCACACTCAATGATCTTGTCCCAGGTCTTTTTAGGTCCATCTCTCGCAACCCTTCCCCTAACATTAAAACTTCTAATTACGATTTTAGAAAGATGATGATGATTATGATGAAAACTTCAGCTATGGTGTTTTTTGGCTGCTGGCAGTCTGTTCACAGTTACATGAGACCATGTTTTAATGTACACATTTATACCAGACTTCAGATATAACCACCTCGATCTTAGCAGACAACTTTCATTATACTGTGTAATAAACCAAGGTCCACCAGAGATACCCCAGGCCCAGTATTCTCTTCTTTTCATTATTATCTATTCACATGTTGGCCAACATTAGTTATATATTGCTTACTGATCTGTTATATATCAAAGAACACAAGTGATGACCATGTAATACTGATTAATTGACATCTTATAACCTGTCCTACGTAAGGTACCCACCCAACCTTGTCCAATACAGCAGGACCTCATTAGACATGGTACATAACGAAATACTAAATACACCATCTATCTTTTCCCCCAGTTAGTCTGCTATTGTGAGATCTCACTGTACCTGTATTGCCTTCCTACTGTCAAACCCCCCAAGTCTGATAACTAAAGAGGGGAAGTGATGGTACAGTTTGATGGCAAATACAGTATGCTATTAATAACAAAAAATCTAAATCAAAACCAAATCTCCTTGCTACTAATTCCAGATTTATTAAAAAAAAAAAAATGGATTTTGGTTTCCTACACCAGTTATCATTTCAATACATACCACTTGAAAAATCAGCACTGAAAAATGTAAAAAAATTAAAAATTGCTCTTTTCCTGACTGTTCTCACCAACACTGTAAATGGCATGAACTGGTTTGACATATTCAACCTAAAGGGAAGACAGGAACCAAACATCACCATCTATAATGCCTTCCTCCCTACTGGTAACCCCCCCCAACAAGGGATGACAAAGACATATCTGCCTCCATGCTACTTCATGTTCACATACCTCTCTCATTCTATCAAGAACTCCTCTTCCTCTTCATTCTCTCTTCCACACAAGCTCTGTCTCAACCAACTTCCATTCACTATTTCTTCAGAAATCATAACTTCATGACAGATGGCCCTGCATCAGCCTACCCTGCTCTGGAGCCACCTCAGGAAGGTAGGTGGCTGTTCTCTTGGCCCCACGCTCATTTAGGAACTCAATCCGAATGCCATGAGTGCCGATATCCCAGTCACGGTAATCCCGGCCATCTTCAAAGTGCCGGAGTATAGACACAGATACTCCTAGCCGGGGAAGCTCATCTCTACCTATTGGCTGGAATCGGGAGTCCTTAAATGCACTGCAAAACAACAAGAGTCTTCATCAGTAAAAATAAAGCCATTCCTAAGTTACAATTCTCTATCATAAACTTGAGCTGTCTGGACGCTGCTACTCCTCACCCTGCCCTAAGGTGGGAAAGGAGGTCCGGATGATGATGATGATGATGATACTGAAGAATTCACACCTTTTCTTCACTTAAACTTCTCTGTGGTTTATTTTAAAGTTGCTCTGAAGTTGAAATGAATGTGTCCGGTGCTTTTAACACAGAAGTATGTCTCACTTAACCCCTTCAATCAAATGACATACTGTATATCATTAACTATTCTTGATACACGAAAACAATGTCACTCAGCTCTGGGTTGACCTCTTGAAGCGAAGGGAAAATGAACTCCATATCTAACCTCTCCAGTTTGAAAAGTCTCTCCAAAGTAGAATACAATGGTCTGAAAGTAACAAGAACAAAATGAAAAAACCTGTACCATACATTATCAGGTTGATGGGGTCAAGATTAATTCTACACACACCCTAGACTCTCCCTAGACTCCACATAGGTACTGAGTGTAAGAGGAAAATTGCACTTCACTGGATATCAAACTCTTGAGTAGAATCAGTATGATATTGAAGTCCATTTCCAATACACATGGATCTCAATCCCTTTAGCCCCTAACGTCCAGTGTCTGACGGTCATCAGTTCCGGGTCCTGCTATGTCAAGTCCTAATACTGATGATTGTAGACAGGCTGAATATATATTAAAAGTTCTCTCATTTGGCATCTCTGGGACCAAGCAGGTGCTGAAAGAGCAGAAACTACTGGAGGACCGGGAAAACCTGCCATAAAGTTTCTAGCGCTCATGGTCGGTCACCCTAATGCAATCACAGTGTCTAGCAAGTATTATTGGTCAACCCTGTTTCTTAAGGTCGTATACAGTGCAAGACCTCACACCGAAATCTTCCATTATCTTCTTCCTACGAACATCTGCCTCCAATTTTTTTCAATAATTCAATCTTTCTGGTGATAGTCAGCACCTTATGAGTGCATTTTTCCACAACACCAATAGGCTTTCCACTAGTAGAGGTCACAGTGCAATACGAGAACGAGAGGATGATGGTAAAATCGCACATCAAAGTCTCCAAACTTTTGAAAGGTCCCGCTCACAAAGCCAGACACTCATGAGTCATGATGGCTGATGCCACATGCAGTGTTGGCAAGCAGAAATCTTCAAAAGTGCTATGCTCAACTTTAAAACACGCTAAGCTGTAGATGAACTGTTCAATCTTTCATGCTAAATTGGACTTCAAAACATGCTAGATATAAAAGAAAATCTAGTATTTATTGGCGTTATCATGAAAAGTGTCAGATGTAGTGCCAGCAGCACCAAATTGGCTGATCAGCTCAGCACACGTGCTGGATGAGCAGAGAACTTTCGTAATAGGACTATATATAAAAACTGCTGAAAGACCTGAAATACCGTATGACCAGATACTGAATGGAGGCCTCTTACTGTATGCAGTATACTGATGATCGTAGACTGGCTGAATATATACAGTACAGTAGAGTCTTCATACAACACGAGATATGTTATGCAGAACCTCGTGCAAAATCAAATTCGTGCAAAAACATGACATACATTTACATGTAAAATAGGGGGTTAGGTTTTAGGAGCCTCATATTTTTCGTAAAAAATATATTTAGAGATAGATTATTACAAATACGTCTGCCTTAAGACACCGAAGACAGTGTTTACATACGAGCTCACCGACTGGACACAGCAGTGCATAGCTAACCTAACCGATTAGTTTTGCCCCCTAATACTCCTCATAAAAATTTTAATCACCAAGGATTGCCACTAAGCTCTTGAAAGTCCTCATTAGAAATCAAGCAAGAACTTGACCTAAACAGCATGTGAATAATGGCCGCCCAGCATCACGCATATTTCGTCACGAGTCACTTTCGGCGCTCATAAAATAAGGAGGGGGGGGGCAATGTGAAAGTTTTTGAAAGCCATAAGTCATCAACAATAAAGGGAAAAAAAACAACAACAAAAGCTATAAAGAAGTCGTCAGCATGGAGTGACTGCATATCTCACTTCTCAGATACAGTACACACAATAATCGTGAGATATAAACAAGTCAGCCAAGCAGAATAATTTGTCTCTATCTATCTATCTATCTATTGCCAGATGCCTCAATCCTGCACGGGGGGGCCACAAACAAATCGCCTCCATGTCGCCCTGTCCCCCGCCATTTCACCACTCCGCTCCCAACTCACATCCCCCTCACTCATGTGCCTCTCCACTCCATCCCTCCATCTCATCTTTGGCCTCTCCCTCCCTCTCGCCCCCTCCACCTCACTCATATACACTCTCTTCATCAGACTTTCACTCTCCATCCTCTCCACATGCCCAAACCACCTTAACGTGTTTCTCCTAACGCTTCCTATCATGTCCACAACCACACCACAACGCTCCTTCACTTCCTCATTTGTTAGTCTGTCTCTCCATGTGACTCCACATGCTCCTTTCAAATAACTCATTTCCACTGCTCTCACTCTAGACTTCTGTCCCTCCAACATGGTCCAAGCTTCACTTCCATATGTTAGAGTTGGTATCACAATACTGTCATGTAACAACTTTTTCACTTCCATGCTCACCTCCCTGTTTCTTATCACTGCTTTCAACGAACCAGCAACCTTCCGTCCCTGCTGCACCCTTTCAAGCACTTCACCCTCCAGACTTCCATCCTTACTCATCACACTACCCAAGTACTTAAATGCACTCACATTCTCCATATCCTCCCCATCCAATCTCACTGTACATTCAATGACATCACTTCTCTCGAAGACCATCACTTTACTCTTCCCTACATTCACCTTTAGATTTCGTTTCTTACACACTCTCCCAAACTCATCTACCAAGCCTTGCAGCTCCCCTTCGTCTTTGCTCGACAACACAGTATCATCTGCAAACAACAGTACAGGGAGTTTCCACACACTGCCCTCTCTCACTAGTATAATTTGTATGACAGCATAATTCACAAGAACTGAACTCACATAATTATCTTACCTAACTCTTTATGTCAACACGTAGTGTCTTCACATATCGTAAGATTCAAATTTTCTTGACCAAAGACCGTCAGTTCATAAAGATCAAGAACAAAGCTTTTTTTCTTCTTCTTTTTTCACACTCGTTGTGCTAAAGGTGAATACATGAATTTTACCGCTCCTTCATCATTAACTACTTTTTTTTTCCAACAAAGAAAACTATCCACATTGTACACATCCTGACTCATTTTATGTCTGATCGTTTGCATTCCAACACCACACGCTACTTTGTCCAACAATTTTACATTTTCATTTAGAATAAATGCTTCTTTTGTGTTCATTGCACTTTCAGGGTGCTTAGGCATAACTAAAGTTAGTTTGGAACCACATGCTCAGAGTTGTGAGAGGAAATGAGGAGCAAGGAAAGAAGCAAATAAACTTATCACAGCAACCGTTCACATAACACTGAGGTAGTCAGCGGGCTATGGCAGGTGGTATGGGGGTCACGTGGGTCGGGTTGGGTCGAGGAAACCAATCAGTGACCAACCAAAGCATAACACACGAGTTATATTTGGAAATCCAATACCAAAATGCACCCATTTCCCACAGTTTCTCGCGCAACTGTGGTATTACCATGCTATTACGTAATCATGGGAGAAATTAAATGCCCGTATTATTGTAAGATCGATCGGTTTCGTTTGGTCTTAAAACGCGACTCTACTGTATACTGATGATCGTCGACAAGCT
>JAGKTI010029187.1:0-12723 GCA_018397915.1 Birgus latro | reverse complement strand
CTGAACTGTCTGCTTGCATCCCTCCACCTCTACGATGGGCACGTAGTACCCGTCTAGCAACAAACTCTCATCCCTTTTCTGTCCAACTCTCTAATGCAAGAGTTAACCATTACTCC
This sequence comes from Birgus latro, assembly GCA_018397915.1. Lineage (NCBI taxonomy): Eukaryota > Metazoa > Arthropoda > Malacostraca > Decapoda > Coenobitidae > Birgus > Birgus latro. The sequence continues at coordinate 12,607 of JAGKTI010029187.1, read as the reverse complement.
CAGTCCTTCATTTATGTAACTGGTCAACTCTGGAACTGTCTCCCTCTGTCTGTATTCCCTGCTTCCTATGATCTCCAATCTTTCAAACGCAGTGTGTCCAGTCATCTCGAAATGAATGGATCTTGAATATGGCTCTTTTGTATTGTTTTTGCTTTTTCTTGGAAGGAACAGTATGCGGGCCCTGGTCTTTGGTTCCTTCTTCTGTGCATTAAAAAAAAAAAAAAAAAAGCTTTCGTGCTTTATCATCTTTCTCTTAAAACAGAAATACTGTAAGTGTCATGGTCATAAGTAACAAACAGCCTCAAGAAGACCATCAGGTCTGTTGCTGTCCATTGTATTTTCTTCTTTTGTACACTTCAGCACCCCATTGCTCACTCTGATTTTGCAGTTCGGGTCATAGTCTGTGGTTTACTCATACTGTAGTATAAAATCAGTAGCTTACCATAACCATTTCCTCTCAAACAATAGGTTGTAGCACCAGTCGATCAGGATGGTACCCCCAAGGGGAATGTGAATGCTGGTGATAGGGAGAGCTGGAGCTCCTGTTTCACTAACTACCAGAATATCTGACCATCTCTCTTTGTTGACCTTTTCAGTCTGACACTAACATGGTGAGCAGACCACCATACCCTCCCAAACACTTTCCTCTAACTATCTCATGCACTACCATACATGCACTTTGCATTTCACACAGCGTACCCCATTATGTCGCAGGGGTTGATGCCAGCAAGGGCATATGGCCAGAAAACTTTTTCCCCGGTACCTAGTGGCAGACCTATTAAGGGGAGATGTGATGCAGGCTCCACCAGCATAGTTTTGGGGCCAGGTTGTAATAGGGCTCAGATCTGTGCTAGAGAGTACAGGGCATAATGGTTCCCAGGCTGCTGCATCTTCCCAATAAAGAGGGGCCCGAACTGGGGAGTAGCACCCCAGGAGGCTGCCCTGCCAGTGGGTACATAATGGCGGGGCAGCTACTGTGCCAAGGAGCGCTTGGAGGGTGTCCCCGTAGCCATCCTGGCAGGTGCCCGGAGGCCACTGCCACAGCCACTGGTCACAGCTGGTGGGCTATGGGTCCCAGGTCCCATGCCTGGACTTGGAACTGTGTGGGTGGGTGGGGCTTGTGGTCTGTCTCTCTCCTTTATTTTATACCGATTATGACAAAAAAAGAGAAAAATCAAAGCAAGCCTGAGGAAACTAAATCACCCAAGGGGATCAGAGTGGCATCATGGAATGTGGGAAGTTTGAGGAGCAGAGCTGGGGAAGTGGTTGAAGCACTGAGTAGGAGGCGGGTGAATGTTGGATGTGTGCAAGAAGTTAGATACGGGGGAAGGAATGATTCCCAGCAGGAATTGTCGATACAAGATATTTTGGCAGAGTAGGATAGATTGATAAAGTGGTGTGGGTGTGTTGATTAAGAAGAAATGGATGGAATATGTCATGAATGTATTGAGGGTGAGTGAAAGGATAATAGTAGTGAAAATTTTGTTCGGTAGGGTCACGTTTTCATTTATATCGGTGTACGTTCCACTGGCTGGATTGGGTGATTCAAAAAAGATAGGTTCTGGGATGACTTAATATGTGTGGTAAGTGGTATGGGAGAAGATAAAATTGTTGTTTTGGGAGGGGACTTTGATGGTCATGTGGGTGAAGCAACTCAAGGATATGGAGGGGTACATGGGGGATATGCATATGGCACAAGGAGTGAGGAAGGGAAAAGGATACTCGATTTTGGGAAGGCATTGAATACGATTGTGTGCAACACACATTTTTGGGAAAGTGAGAGTAGGTTGATTACAAACGAGTCTGGGGGAGATTGCAGCCAGATAGACTATTTCCTGGTCAGGAAAGCTGATAGGAGGTTGGTGAGGGATGGTAAAGTTATAGGGAGCTAGAAATGTGTCCAGCAACAAAAGTTATTGGTATATGACTTGTTGCTTAAGGAGCGGGTGATGAAAAAGAGGGTCTCTGCTTGTTGGAGGAAAATATGGAAATTGAAAAACCAAGAAGTAAGGGTTGCTTTGTATAGCAAGGTGAGTTGAGTGGTGTCTGAACAAGGAGCCATTGACAGAAGATTTAATGAACAGTACAGGGCTCTCAAGAACAACCTCCTGAGAGTTATTGATTCAGTGTGTGGATGGACCAGGGGCCCACCATGACATAAAGTAACTTGGTGATGGGATGAGGGTGTAGAAGCCGAAGTTAAGGAGAAAAAAAGTCTTTTCTGGGAATGGCAAAGGGGTGGTAACAAAGAGGAATATTTGGCCACCAAGCGTAGGGCTAGAAAAGAGGTTTAAATGGCAAAATCTGAGTCTCGGAGACTTACTTGATGACCTAAATAATGTGGAAAGGAAGAATATGGTATTTAAGGTGGCAAATCAGATGAATAGGGAAAACAGGAATATCTTGGTACCAGTGTGTGAAGAGTAAGGTAGTGGTGAACAGTAAAGATATTAAAGACGCCTGGAGAGAGCACTGCATCCGTTTGTTGAATGAGGAGTTTGACCGGAACAGGGAAGGTTTGGAGCCAGCAGATGCAGAGTTTGGCCCTTGGCCTTTGATTGACGCTGCTACTGTGAGCTGGGCAGTAGGCAGGATACACATGGGGAAGGCAGCAGGTGTGTCTGGGTTGACTGCTGAAATGCTGAAAGCCTCAGGTGATGTAGGAATGGGGTTGATAGATAGTTAGATAGTTAGATTTGAGTGTGTTGCCCCAAATGATTGGCTGAAAAGTGTAATTGTAAACATATGCAAGAGGAAGGGTGATGCCCTGGGAAGAGGAAATTATAGAGGCATAAAGCTTTTGAATCAGATAATGAAGATACAATTAATGTGGAGGGAGTTCTAGAAGGTATGATTAGAGAAAGAGTGAGAATTGATGAGAAGCAGTTTGAGTTTATGTCAGGCACAGGGACTACTGATGCCATATTCATTGTTCGACAGCTTCAGGAAAAATATATAAGGAAGAAAAAGGACTTGTACTTTGTTTTTGCTTAGTTGGAGAAGGCCTTTGACAGTATCCCTAGGGAGGTAGTGAATTGGGTCATAAGAAGGCTTGGGATCGAAGAGTGGCTGGTTAGGGTGGTTATGGCTATGTATGTGAGTGCTCGCACCCAGGTAAAGGTGAATGGAGATTTGAGTGATGAGTTTTCTGTGAATGTTGGTGTGCATCATGGGTCAGTCTTGACCCCTTTCTTGTTTATCATAGTTCTTGATGCCCACTTACTTGACTTCAGAAATGGACTCACATGGGAGATGTTGTATGCCAGTGGTTTGGTGTTGATTGTAGAGAATGAAGGGGAGGAAGAGGAAATGGCATGGGGTACAAGGACTTAAGAGTAAATGCAGTTAAAACAAAAGTGATGGTAACTAGGTCTGGTGGCAGTACCGTCAAAGAAGAGGGAGAGTGGCCATGTGCAATTTGCCACAAGGACATGGGAAGTAATTCCATCTTGTGCAGTGTTTGTGATAAGTGTGTGTGTAATGGGGTGTATAAAAACCCGCATTGCTAAGAGGCAAAGCGGAGATCCTCTCTTTGGCTCAGTGGCAACATGCTCTTCTATGAAGCGCAGGGACATGAGATCGAATCTCGGCCAGGACGTTTCAGTTTGGGTATTACATTAGTTGACAGCGGTGTGGGATGTGAGGCGAGGCTTTGAGGGCAATGACGTTGTTGTTGACAGCATCTGAGGCCTTACATCCCGGGGGTGAGCTGTCCAATGTGATCCACAGCGCCCCGAGTGGTGGCCTCCAATGCTACACTACCACATGATGTGTGTTCGAAACTGACCAAATTAATCGCCAAGGGGAAAAAAGAGTGATGTAATGGGGTGTATAAAAATCTGCAATGCTAAGAGGCAAAGTGGGGATCCTCTTTTTGGCTCAGTGGTAACGTGCCCGCCTATGAAGCGCGGGGACCTGAGATTGAATCTCGGCCAAGACAGTGTGATTAATTTAAGTTTCAGTTCAGGTATTACACATACATAAGAGATGTAGTGGTATTAGAGGTAGACTGTGAGATAGTGCTGATTTCATGTGTGCAGCTTTTTGGGGAGAGCATATGGAGATTGTCAGATGTGAAAGGATTGATCTTGCCGGTGAGTCTCTTGAGTGTGTGGAAAAGTTTTGTTATTTGGGAGACATGTTATGTGCTGGAGATAGGGCTGGAGTTAGCTCTGTGTCCAGAGTGAGGAGAGGTTGGAAGAAGTTCAGGGAGCTGTTACGTCTCCTGACATTGAGAGGCCTCTCCCTCCTTACTAAGAGATCTTTGTATTGTGGTATGTGTTAGGAGTGTAGTGCTGTATGGTAGTGAGACCTGGGAAGTAAAGGAAGAGGATATTCGCAGCCTCAGACGTACAGAAATGACAGTGATTAGGTGGATGTGCAGTGCATCCTTGAGTGTAAGGCCTGGGGGGCCTAGGTTTATGATGGAATAGTTGAGAGGTAGGCTGGGACTGGAGTGCATTGGTGTTGTGATGAGGAGAGGTAGATTGAGATGGTTTGGGCATGTAGAGAGGATGGCAGATGATAAATGGGTGCAGAAAGTGAAAAGTGTTAAGAGTAGGGGTAGGGCTGCAAAAGGTAGACTGAAAATAACCTGGGACGAGGTCATTGGGTGTGACCTCAGAGATAAGGGACTGAATAGGGAAGCTGCCAGAGATTGAGCTGCATGGAGAGCCACCATTAAGTGACCAAAGCCAACACATGCAAGCATGTTAGAGCCTTTAAAAATGAAACAAAACTTCTCTTCTCCTATGCATACTTTATATTCATATACCATTCATTCAGTAGTGAGGATATCCGAAATCCCTGGAAAGAACATTACAACCATCTTCTGAATGTGGCATACTTATCTCATGTATTACACTGTTTCAGCACAGACAGTCCTTTAACGCAACCTCAACAAAAGACTTTTGGGAGCAACCAGTTTCCTGCAGTCCACTGGGTTTATGACCAGATGAGGGGTTTGCAACACTAACAACAATACATCAACAAGAAGTTGGGACAGGCAGTAGTTAAAGAGAAACTGAATACAAAATTGTCACAGCTATATTCATGCAGCAATCAGATATGAATACAGTGCAGTAGTACAGTACTGGCAGTCATGATACTGGAATGAAAGCTTTTTATTTCAGGGAGACTTTGTAGGCAGAACTGCCTTGGTGGAACTTCTCAAGAATCGATCCTCCCGTCACCTGGTGCAAGTCAAGATTGACTCTGAAGATGTGGATGCACATGTCAGTAATTTTGTTTTTTAAATTATTTTATCATTCCAAAATCATATAATGATAGTATATGCCTGTATTTTAGAACCTTATTGAATAATGGAAAGTTTGAAGACAGTTGAGTATGGTACAGATGTATATGGTTATATATTTTTTATCATAATTAGAATGACCATGGTCTACTGGATTAATGCATGTCTGTCAGCTGAGAGGTCAGATGATTCCAATTCAGAAAGAGTATCCATTTGCAAAGCTCTTTATATGCCAGCTAAAACCTTGCAATAGAGAAATCTTACCTCATCCAGGTGGATAGAGCATGGCATAAAACTCCATCTCATTTCTTGAGGTTTGTTCTTTATTGCTGCTACTGCTGCTGAGTAACCCCTGTCTCTCTGGCCAAGCAGACCTGTCAACAGGCAAGCGACTGCCCCTGCAGGGTTATCTTGTGCAATGAGCCGATGTTCCATTTTGTTAGAGAGCCTCTGCAGGACAAGGGAAAGACAGGAGGTTTGGTTTCCTGATGGACACCACATTTGTGTTGCTCCACTCAGTTAACAGGGGCACCAGAGTAGGCTCCACATCATGCCAATAATTGGTTATATGGTTACCACTCAGTGTTATAAATGGTTTCATGGGTTACAGGATACCATTAGGATAGTCACTCAGTGTAGAACCACCAGAAGTGGAAAGAAGAGTAATATAAAGCGACAGGAAAGATGGGAGAGATAGGAAGAGAGGAAAGCAGACAGAAAAACAGTGATAAAGGTGAAGGAAGAAGAAGGCAGCACTACATCAAGTGAGGGGGGCACGGTGGCTCAGAGGTAGAGCATCAAGCTCGGGACCAGGGGGTCGCGAGTTCGAGCCGCGACCGGGACTGCCGTGCCGGGAGGGGTAGCGCCCTCCTGTTACCTAGCGGGGCTATATGATCTCATTGTAAGGTCTAGCTCGGGGATTCTTTAATCCTTTTTACATCAAGTGAGTGGATGATGGTCAGTACCAACCACCCTTTTTAATATTTGGTTATGGTATCAGAGGCACCAGCTTTATTTACACTGCATTAATACATAACTGGTAAACATGTGTATGTATATTTTTTCTCTTTCTCCAGGGTGATGAAGCAGTGTGGCTAGGAGGAAAAGTTGTGGGCAACACAACTAGTGGTTGCTTTTCCTACCATCTGGGCCAGCCTATTGCATTTGTCTACATTCCTCCCTTCCTCTCTCTTCCCGGCACTCAAGTTCAGGTGAAGATTAGACATTTTTAAGGACATACTTGTTACCAAAATCCACAGATTTACTTGTAACATTATTTACCTGAATTTGTCCTTTAACTTAGTTATATGTGCCGTGACTGGGGAACAAATTAGCGTAGACAGAATAATGAAGTTATAAATGTGTAGGATATGTCCAGAAATGCTCACATCTACAACCAGGAGCTTTCCCCAAAAAATTGTCCTTTACAGTATTTTGATTCATTCATGTATCTGGGATCTCTCACAGGTAAGCATACTAAAGGTTGATTTATTCATCCATCCATCAAACATCCAAGCATTTATGTCCCTTCATTTTGAAGCATAGGGGACCAGACTAGGCAAGATAGACATTCAAGGTGACACTGATCTGTCTCCTCCCCCTTGACTAGCATTATGTGAGAAGTAAAACCCAACCATCCCTTATGGAGCACATTCACTTGGAACAGCTAAGCCCTCTAAACCATTGCATACATGCTTGGGAGTGGTGGAGCCTCTTAAACATTGTAGAGCTGCTGCTGTTGTTGTTGAGTGGCTGCTTTGTCAGGCTAGGCACACCCATCAACCACAAGCAAGCAACCATCCCTGAAGGACTGTCTTATGCAGCAAACTGGTGTTCCCTTGTGGCAGATGGCACCTTGCTACAGTGTGGAAGTTAGGTTCTCAGATGGAAACTGCATTTGCATCTCTCCACCCAGTTAACAGGGGCACCATCGTAGGTTCCACATTACCCTGTTATGTGGTTATATGGTTACTGCCTAGCATTATAAATGGTTTCCTGGGTTACAGGAAACCATTAGGCTTGCCAGTTAGTGTAGAGCCACCTGAAGAGGAAAGACGAGGAATAAAGTGATAGGAAGGATGGGAGAAATAGCTCAGAGAGAAGGACAGACATTAAAAGAGAATGGTAAAAATGAAGGAGGAAGAAGGCAGCCCTACATCAGCTTAGTGGATAATGGTCACCACCACCTACCATTGTCAAGTAGATGATGGAGTGGTACTGGAATTGTGCCAAGAGGTCAACCAAGAGCAACAGCCAACAGTCTGCAAGAGGAGTTTGAACAAGTAGACCTGCCAGATCATCTGGAGGATGGCCTGCCATTAGTTCACAGTCTGTAGATGAGTCCTTACTAGTCCAGCTGAAGCAAGCATTGTTGAAGTATGCAGAATTGTTCTTAGCTGGGGACATGAACCTGGGATATATGGAACAAGTAGTGTGTTAAATTGTTGCTGAAGATCATTGGTGGACCAGTAAGCAGCCTCAGAGGATAGTACTGGCTTGTTGCCAGTGGTCCATAACCAACATAAAGGAGCTATGGAGTTCATGGAAGGGGCAGTGAGGCACAAACATGGTATAAAAAGAAAACCAGGCTTGGTACAAGGATGTTGATGAATAAGTGTTGGGCAGCATGTTCCCATTTTATGCTGTGGATGTGTTTGACAAAATCCAATGCCTAACGATTTATCAGATATCAAGTCAGCTGTAATATGGGTTCAGTAGGGATACATTTTTGGCCAAGGGTCACCCTTCCAACATGTCAAAAAACAAGTTTCTAGTTCACCAACACTGGTTGTTATTTAGCTTCACTGCATTTCACTTGCTGCTTATCACCAAAAATAAGCCTAAAGACAATTTTCCAGCTCGCCCAAACTGGTAGTATTTACTGCACTTCACTTGCTGCTTGAACTCCCAGCATCACACTACTGTTCCATCACATGCAAACATACCCAGCAGTGACAAGTGGAAATGCCATCTTGGAACAAACAAATGACTGTACATAGCTTGAGGGCAATTGTATAAGTGAAAGTAGCAACCATTTACCAGCCAGAGAGGCTTTGTATGGGATCATAATCATCATATAAGTGAAAATTCTATTGTATATCAAAAAACGGTCTTAACTTTTTCATTATTATTTAAGGGATTCATCGTGTAAAGAGGGTCTGTATAATCCATGGCAGAAGAAGGGTCAGTCACTGGAGCTCCAGAGCTTATAGGTGGGATTATACACTAGAGTGAACTGACCTTCAGATAATTATAATTTACAGGATCAGGGGAGGAATACTCAGCTATAGGTTGTCAGTGTGAACCATCTGTGGGAGTATCATGTGCCAGGATGTACATATGGAATGGCTCTACAACATGAGCAGACCAGATTTTGTAGTGGAAGTCGGTAGTACTGAACTGACCCAAGTAACTCAAATTTTGGACCAGGAAGAGGAACACCTTTTTTCCTAGCTGAATTGGACAAGGTAGTAGAAGGAAACCACTCATAAGATGTATGTGGAGTTGCTACTGAAGAGGACTCTGCAAATCTCCAAGGATATAGACAGCAGCATTGGAAGAAAAGACCCATCAACTTTGAGGAGTTTTTTTTAGTTTAGGGCTGTGCGTTTCAGCATTTTGAAAACTTGAAAACCCCATTGCATATTTTTGAAAGCATTTTTTTGTACAACACCTTTATTCCTCAGTGTAAACACTTGCTCATAAACAACATATGCCAGTTAAGTATGGAAGTAAAATTGGCACCAAGAATATGTTGTTTTAGTTATGTGTAGAGCATCATCATCCACCATTCACTTCCCCACCTTCTGCCCACACCTCATCCTTGGCTTGCCACTGTTTCTCCTAGCCACAACACTGTACTTTTATACCATAAATGCATCTGGTTGAGGCTATTGCACCATCCCTGTCTAGCTCAGTATACAGGATGTCCCAGGAAAAGTGTGCCACATATCAGATGCTTATTCTTGGGCTACAGTTGTTGCTCAGCCCAGTCTGTCTGATCAAGCAGACCTGTCGAACACAGGTAAGCAGCTTCCCATATGGGGTTGTTCCATGGGTTTCTCCCTACACCGTTGATGTTCTTTCTGTGTCTTAGTGTGGCATGTGCTGTGTGCAGTGGTCCATGTTATGTGGACTGATTCTTCAGGTAGGGCACATGTCATCTGTAGTTCCACCTAATCCAGATCAAAGCTGGTAGTTGAGAAGGGCTGGGTGATGTCCTAATCAAAGTCTGACAAGATGAGGTCTGTCATATCTTTTTAAGGACACCTGTGATGTGTGGATGTCAAAAGGGTGGGCTTGTAATAAAGTTTCTTATTGAAGTGTTCTATTGGTTCTATTGCCCTGTGCATGAAGTACGAGGTCTGTTCAGAAAGTATCCGATCTTAGGCTCTAAAAAAAATAAATACCTGTAGCTAACCTGTTGATCTAGGATGCTAATCTCCCTCAAAGTAGGCCCCTTCTGACTTGACACACATAGCCCAGCATTCTTTCCACTGCCTGAAACATTTTTCAAAGTCGGTTTTTGATATCTCCTGCAGGTGCTTCGTCACATTCATCATGATCTCTTCTCCATGTCAACATGGATTCAGTTCTCAGTGGTTACAGAGCTACATTTACTATTGACCTTATGAGTGAAAATTGTCTCCATCATAAATCACCAGTAAAGACATCTGTAGCCTAATTTTAGCTTCATTTAGAGTTAATAATTGAACCCATGTTGATACAGCAAGTTTGGCATATTTTTCCTGGGACATCCTGTATTGTATTACATACAAGGATCCTTGTAGCTATAGTTGTCAAATCTCACACATTATCTTCCTTCCCACAGGTTGAGTTGCTTGGTAATATGTGTCCTGCTACAGTACTTCCTGGTCCTCCTGTCCTTACCCACACTGCACGAGCCAAAGCCAGGACATAGAAAATAAGAAATTTTAACTGAATTTCATACAAGCATAAATGGCTGTGATCTACATAAAAACGAGTACTGCACTGAAAATCCATACAGAAACAAAAATTGGATTCAGGTATTGATTTTTACACTTTTCCACAACCTGGTAGGCAAATAGATGTATTGTAGTGCTATTAGAAACATTTAAGTACTTTAGCATGATGATGTGCAATACAAAAGCATGAAACTGCATAATACAGTGATAGGCCGATTATCCAGCCTTTATGGTCTGAAATCATACTTGATCCAGTGGAAACAAAAGACAAGCACTGTTAGATTGATTTATTAATGGAATAAATTATTGTTTGTATCATTACTGTCTCTTTCACACATAGACACAAGAACAAACAAAAGAACGAGCAAACAAGAGCATCTCCCTGGCAGTGGCTTCCCTTCCTTATCAGTCACCTCACCAAACTCCACCCTACAACCCTCAACCTACTTGTAAAATATTCTTGCTCACATACACACGGTGTGTAGGAGGGCTGCTGGGCCTCGATAGCAGGCTGTGAAGCCTATGCCCAGAGTCAGACACACACATACACACACACACACACACACACAAACCAAACCTACCTATTCACTCCGAATCCAGATTGTCCATCTCGGGTGAACATGGATGGAGCAATGCCTTATCAATGGGGAAACATGTAGGTGATGAATTGGCAGCTGCAGACAGGGATGTGTGGGTGGGGGGTAGACTCACTTCTGCTTACCCATGGCTCGCTCGCTAGCAACTGGACGTAGTACTGAAAATTTATGTATTACCGTTCCCAGATATGCTGAAAACCAGATGTTCCAGATATGGATAATCGAGCTTTCACTGTACAGTAGTTTTATTTATTTAGAAACTATAAATTTTTTGGTACAATAGTATAGATGTATTAATACAGTAGTTGTAATTAAGTCTGCATGCAAGTCTTGATGGTGATTACAGTACAGTACTGTGCTTGGATTAAGAACAATATTGTTATGTTTGCATGAATTTGATGTTTATGGCAGTGATTGAATGGTTTGAAAAAAAGGTTATTTCAGTGCCCCCCCCCCACTTTTTTTTTTTCTCCCATACCCCATCCCTGGGTAAGAAACAAGGTCAGGATGATGATGATGGAAAGGCTACAGCTGCAACTGCCTGACCTAATGACACTTCTTGAAAAATTTCATTTTTGAGTGCAACTTTTTGTAGCCATGGCCAGATATGCAAGGTATGAGGTGATATACTGTATAAATATTTTGGTTGTGTGGGGAGCAAAGCTGAGTCAGTACAGAGGTGATCTGCTGTCCCAGTGGATGTGGATTTGAATCCCGCCTGGGGCAGGGAACAGTTTAAAGATTTGTGTTTTGATAAAACAGACTTTAGCGATCAACAATAAGACCTAGCGACATGCCGTAAAAACAACCCTGCTAATACCAGTATGCCAGTCCTGTATGAAACAACCCTAGCATGTATTCAGTATGTACGGTGGGTGTTAGCGCCAAAGTGGTGATGTGCGGAGATGTGTGATACATAGGACCACTGAGCCTCAGGGAATGGATTATGAAAGCCTATGCCCAGAATTAGATGCATCAAAAAATAAAAAGTTAGGTTTCTGTGCCCCCCCCATCGTTTAGTATTCCACACATGCGTAATGTCATGGCAAGTGACTGAGAATATGGCCTCCCATGATTTTTTTTTTCTTTTTAATACTGTATATAGATTAGTGTGTGCTTGAAGACAGGAAACAAAAGGTTCTTGACTAAGTAATCAATGTATATGTTACATTCCAGTAATAACTGCTTCTGTACTCTATATCATAAATTATTATCATCTTATACTTGAAGTTATAATAATTGTGAATTTTCTACTAAATTCACTATGTAATGCAGAATTCTTGCTGTGGTTTAATTCATTGATTATATACATCAAGTGAAACATAATCCAAGCCATGCCAAGATTACAGCTTGGCATTCAGTAAGCTTTACTCGAGTGAAGTGCCATGCATATTGTTGGTCAGATGTAGGTTCACATAATACCATGTAGTTTTATAGTATGGACTAGCCCATAAGTTAGTTCACAAGATAGAAATATCAGCTTCTCATATGTAAAGCAACATGGGAATCCCGTTCTCTTAGCTTGCTGATGTATCCCAGTCAGATAGGTTTTTCTATAGCAGAATAGAACTCTCCGGTGGTAGTCAAAATAAAATAACAAAATGGAAATTGGTCTGAAAGGGATATACCCACTGCAACTTGCACTTATGGCTGTAATAAGCCTTGTACTGCAGTTGGAGAGAACAAATAAACCTGCATCTCATTACCACTTTCTGCTCTTGATTTTATTTCTTTTTTATTTCTGGCCAAATACCATCACGGACCTGTTTCTTCCTGCTATATTCCTTAAGAGATTTTTGCTTTTTTTTTTT
>JAGKTI010029185.1:0-12724 GCA_018397915.1 Birgus latro | reverse complement strand
CACATGAGAGTTGTACTCCATACACGGGCGAATAAAACCCGTGTACAAGGTCAACAACTGTGCAGGGGTAAAGAAAGTTCGGAATCGGCTTAGCACACCTAATCTCTTGAAAGCAGATTTCACAAAAGATGTAATATGTTCTTTCCAAGACAAATCCCGAGAGAATGAAACCCCAAGCATGTTCAAGGATGATGCAATGTATTAGCAATATTACACACACTTAACTACAGTATGTATTAGCAATATTACACACACACTCCCTCCAATCAAACGTTACACTCACCAGAAAGATCAAGGTGACAGGTTTAATGGACTCAATGCTAGGGGTATCCGCCATGATTTTATTTTTTAACTCGTCATCATAGTCTGTCCTCGTCTAACATGGTTAATTGCTTCCGCATCCCTACCATGTTAGAGGAAATTTCGTGTTACAGGGGCTCTTGAAACCCCCTATTTCCTTCCACACCCCCACTGAAAGTTGTTTCCCCCCTTGTGGTGCAAAATTTTTTTATACCCCCCAATTTTAACAACCTAGAAAGCATTAATATGGTTCAAAAAATTATGAAAGAGTATTATTACAGTTAAAAGCCACATTTTACTTGCCCAGTGGGAGGATAAGAGGAGAGACACTATGCTGGAAGGGAGGTAGAAGGAAGAACACTGGTTAAAATCCTTCAAAGTCAATAACACTTATAACACTTTTCACACCTTCATCTATGTTGTCCATGGCTTCTTCCTGCTGGCATTGGATATCCTCTTCCTGGAGTTCAACTGCTGAAGCATGATTGGCTGGGAGGTAGATGACGCCTGCTGGCAAGGCAATGCTCCTATGTGCTCCTATGATTCATCTCATCACCGCCCGCCCGGTTTAAAAAACCATGTTAGCTTCATCAATGACCGCGTTAGAAGCGATACTGCTTCTGGAAAATTGTACTGTGTTAGGCCATTTTTGTGTCAGGGAAAACCGTGTTAGACGAGGATAGATTGTACTTCCATTTTTTCCTTGCAGTAGTCACGCATGGCCTTCCCATTACCACCTGCTCCTCCAGTTTCATGCCTTCTTACACCATTTCCACTTTTACCCGGTCCACCTCCGGCTCCACTTGAAGCTTAAGATGACATATTTCTGTCAATTCAAGGATGCAGGAGTATAAGACTCAACCTGCAGACACACTGAACATGTGCAGGAAATAGACCGAAACTAAGTGTTGTCGCTGGCGTCGCCATGGCGAGAATTCAAACCTTCTGGTACCAGAGGGCGTGGAAGTGCATTTTTTAGTCATGAATGTGCAATTACAGGAATATTTGATGGCTGCCGCAAAAGTTAGTTTTGCCAATCTGGATGCTGTGAAACCTGGTCCCCTACTGTGGTATCTGATGACAATTAGTACAGTTGACTGATGGCAAACAGTGGTGGTGATGATTAATATGATGTGTTACAGCACTTGTAAAGAGTGCCTGGGAGTATGTGAGAATGTGTCGTTAAATATACAATAAACCCCCAATTACCTGGCACTGCATTATCTGGCATATAACATTATCCAGAGTAGCCAATGGCTGAATTAAAATGGTATCTGGCAGTAGGCATAAAATGTTTGACATTATCTGGCATGAAGGACCCTTTCTTCTGGCTAAAAGAACATTGTTATCCAGTATGAGACAGTTGCTGTCACCAATCATCCAGCCATATTCACAACAAAAAAAAACTAAATAAATAAATTAAATTAAATTAAATAATGAGTGAACTACACAAAATTAATGCAGTTATACTGTACTGTAATATGAAAGTGGTGGAGTGTTGAAGGAGGAAGGAAGGGTTGATGATCGGTGAGCCTTGCAGCTCACGGGGTGTTGGTGGTCGATAGGGAGGGGAGATGAAGTGGTAGGGAGTAGAAGTGTTTTGATTGGCTAAGGCAAGGGAGGGAGAATTCTAATGCAGATTTTTCACTGGCTGGCAACAGGTAAGTGGATGTTCTCTCATTCTCCACTGTATTCCTCTACCGCTGTGGTGCCGATATACAAATGAGCCTACATTGCACTCTAAGTCTCTTCCAATTCATTACTACTGTAATGACATGGTTTGGACACCAGTAATCCTACCTTAGTGCTGTATAATGCAAGACATGGCAACATTAAGATGGGTTTCCCTTCACCACCTGGCTGGCCTTCTAGTCCTGCTGTGGCTCTCTGACATGTTGCAATGCTGTCCCCCCCCCTCTCTCTCTCTCATCATGGAATTCCTCAAGTTTTTTTTTTAAATTTCAATAGTAGGAACGTCTTTTAGCTATTTTTTGATGATTTACAGTGTTTGGTAAGGACTTCACTCTTATCTTAAATGTCAGGACCAACTAGCCTACCCTGGGCTCCTACACTCCTCATGGGGTAACATAGGATTGGATGATGGATGGATGGTAAGGGTTTTAAAATGTGTGTGTTTATACAGTACTGTACTACCGGGTGAAAGAAAACAGGTCTCTCGGCTGAGGAGACTTTGACATTATCCCCATCATCAACATGAAACTGCTTCCATACATAAAATTACAGTGTACTTAACAGTACATTACAGTATTTTATTATCAGCAATGCCTATTAGCTGTTTTTTTGAGTTTTAAAGCATTTTGTAGGGGTCAGACAGTGGATAAGTGTTAGAGGGTTGGGAGGTTAGGGGCCCCTAGGGGGGACTTTTGCATAATCCGGCATTTTGATAGCATCCAGCAGGCCTTTGCCTCTATTACGCCGGATAATTGGGAGTTTATTGTATGCTGGTACAGTACGTGAAAGGTAAACATAACATCTGGAGGAAAAGGTAAACATAACATTTGGAGGAAATGGGTGAAAAAAGTGGCCTTTCGCCAGGAGAATAGAAAAAATGTGATTAATGCTCAAGTTACTGGTGTTTCAGCCTAGTTGCATCACGAGTCAGAATGAATTAGTTGCAAATGTACAAGTTCTTACTTTACAGCTAATTATCATTATAAGAATAACACAATGCAAAAATACCCCCGCTAATACCAATACACCAATTCTGTATGAGACAGCCCTAGCATGTATTCGATATGGATGGTGGTTGTTAGTGCTGAAGTGGTGACATGTAGAGGTGTATGGTATGTAGGAGGACTGCTGGGCCTTGACAGTAGGCTGTGAAGCCTATGCTCAGAGTCGGACACGTAAAAAAATTCCATCCACCCATCATCCAATCCTACGTTGCCCCATGAGGAGCGTAGTAGCCCGGGGCTAGGCAAGTTGGTCCTGACATTTAAGATGAGAGTGACCAGCCTCACTCATCCCTGAGTGGCATTATGTGAGCAAAAAACTCCAACCACCCCTTGAAAAAAAAAAAAAAAAAATGATGGGCACACCAAAAAACACAATGTTTCCTGTGGCTGTGGCTAAAGAAAGATACTCATTTTTTACCTTTGTGGCAATCCCAGTTGAGTCAGATTTTGCCTTGAAGACCTTGAGAAGTGGACGCAACTGATCCTGGAGCTGATATCGACGAACCACATGCACCACACTTCCAGAAGACTGCCCTCCTCCACCAGCCTAGGGAAGGAAGGGTGTATGTGCATATCTCAGTGTTAAGTTCCATTGGCAGAGAAATTGTAAATGAGGAAGAGAGATGATCATGGCACAGAGGAAAGGAAGTAAGGTAAAATGTTCTCATCCACAGCAGCATCTAAATCTACAGCCACTTGAGCTACAATTCATCTCTTAAGCTACTACCTTCTTAGAGTGCAGTAGCCAAAAGAGTGATACTGATAAAGGTTGACCATGCCCTACTTGCCTTAAATTATGTCCTCATTATAGGTATTTTTTCTATAGTGTACCTATTTATTGTTGTCCAAATCAACAGTGAATTACAGACGAAATGCCTGATAAAGATCCACTGTTACTGTAAAAGCTGATTCAACAGTTTTCACCAATCTACAGTATAAACTGTACTAGAAGAGATGTCATAATTTGGAAGACACCCTTTACTTATGACAATAACTGACTTTTCATATGGCCAGAAATGGGCAGATACTCTTTACCTGTTGTGAAGGTGAGGGTTGGGTGGGTTTGTCAAGTGTGAGGGCCACCAGGAGGCTGTTGGGATCCTCAAGCTGAGCATAGCGGAGACACCACACCTGCACGACACCCTCGTTCTCTGTTAAATTACACTGAGTTATAGCAATGTTTTGTTACAGTCCTTGTTATAAATAGGACATCAAATTGAAAATACCTGTACTTCTGCTTTTTACATATCCTGTAAATGGTACTGTAAACTGGGGGAAATGGCAAATCAACTCAATCAGCTTCATCTGTAGAAACAGGACTTCAATATACAGTTGTTCTTCAATTTGATGGGGGGAGGGGGGGGAGCCTAACCAGGAGTGCCTGTACTGTACTGAAATAACAAATCTTACGAAGCTGAGCTGACTATACCATACTGTATACTCTATATACTAAATGAGTATGGACAGATGCACATAAATGCTCAACATTAAGAACACCAAAACTCTACAGGAATCAACTGTATTACCAATTACTTAGCTATGACTACTTTGTTTTAACATCAAGCCGGTGAAGGTTTATATCCAAGGGGTGGTTGGGGTTTGTTGGTCACGTGATGCCACTCAGGGATGAATGAGGCTAGTCACCCTCATCATAAATGTCAAGACCAACTTGCCTATCCCCAGGCTCCTACACTTCTCATGAGGCAACGTAGGATTGGATGATGAATGAATGAATGAATGAATTATCATCATCATCCCAAACTTTTTTCCCCACCAGAAGATAGGGGAAAAAAAAAAAAAAAAGACAAAGAGAGAACTAATCACTCACTCACCATTCAAGCTCTCAAAATCCTAATTGCACCTCACAAGCATGATCATCTGTGCAAACAATTTTGATATTCTTTACTAATGTGCTTCACCTTGCCTATCAGTTACATTTAATCCTTCACATATCAGGTTACAAAAATGTGGGGTACCAACCCCTGTCATATTTTCCTCCTCACACAGTTCCTTCAACCAACTCAATCCAGAATCAGTTCCCTACCCTCATCGCCCTCCATGACTAGCTTTTATATTCCACTTTCTTCTTGGTGTACCACACCTCCTCCCATCCACCCACTCAGTGTAGTGGTACTCTATTTTGGGGTAGCTCTACACTGAGTGGCAAGTCAAATGATTTCCTGGTTTACAGGAAATCATTTGATTCCCTAGGTGGTAACTTTATAACCAACCAAAATGTGTTCCCTACGTGTCAACAAGTGGGTTGGCGGAGTGTTAAAGCCCTTCCCCAGAAAACAACTAACTGAAAATATAAACAAGAAGCCTCAGACCAGGACCAACTTACAGGTGATGACCAAGGACTGGACAAAGGTCACGGTTCAGACAGCAACACGGAATGTAAGGGGTGCGAATGATGAGGTGAAAGAGAGATTGTCCTGGCGCCTGAGAGTGCAAAAGTGGACATAAGTGGATTAATGGAGGATGAAGTGCTTGAAAGAGTGCAACAAGGAAGAGTGGTTGTTAGTTCTTTGAAAGCAGTTATATGAAACAGGGAAGTGTGCATGGAAATAAAAAGTCACTGCATGACAGTATTGTGATACCAACTCTATGGTATGGAATGGAAGATAGGACCTTGTTGGAAGGACACCAGCCAAAAGTGAGAGCAGTGGAAATGAGTTATCTGAGAGGAGTACGTGGAGTTACATGGAGAGACAGACTGGCAAATGAGGAAGTGAAGAAGCATTGTGGTTTGGATGTGGATGTGATAGAAAGTGTTGGGAGAAATACATTGAGGTAGTATGGCCATGTGGAAAGGATGGAGAACAAGAGACTAATGAGGAGAGAGTATGTAAGGTGGAGAGCAGAAGAGGGAGGGGGAGGCCGAGGATGAGATGGAGGGATGAGTGGAGAGGTATATGGGAGAGGGGTGTGTGAGCTGCAGCGAGGGCAGTGATGGCAGGGAACAGGGCGACATGGAGGCAATTTGTTTCTGGCCACCCATTATGGGACTGAGGTATCTGGCAATAGACAGATAATTTACATTTACATCCACTCTCTCCATATGACCATACCACTTAAGCACACTTTTTTCAATCCTATTTTCAAGAGACCATCTTATTCCACATCTTTTACAGGTGGCAGGAGGCAGTAGCCATCATCCACTCACTTGATGCAGTACTGCCCACTTCTTTCTTTCCCTTTCTCTTTCTATCTGTGTCAGCTCTCCTTTCTTTCTACTTCTCCCATTCCTTCCAGTAATTTTTATTATCTTTTTTCCACTTCAGGCAGCTCTGCACTGAATGACAAGCCTAATGGTTTCCCATGACCAAGAAATAATTTACAATGCCGGACTGTAACCATTTAACCAAATCAAGTGGAGCCTACTATGGTGCCCCTGTTAACTGGGTGGAGTGATGCAAATGCGACATCCATCCACATATTAAACCTCCACACTATTCCTCACATCTTGCTGTGGTAAGGTGTTGTCAGCCACAAGGTGACAGTTCACTGTAAACAGCCCTGCAGGGGAGCTACTTGCCCGCGTTTTGATGGGTATGCTCAATGAGGCAGACTGGGGTTGATCTTGAACAAAAATATCTTTCACAAATCACATTATTACTTACGAGGTGCTACTCAAAAGTTTCTGAAATTTGGAAGCAGGGCAGAAACCTCTTGTCATAGAGTGTGTGGATGCTACGTGGCAGTGCACGCACCCTCTGTCTGTTGATGCGTTAAGCGGCACTGGGCAGAGAGGATGCAGTCACTATATGTGTGTGTGTTTTTTTATCCTTGTGTCTGGGTTAGTTTGCAAATTTTGTGATCTCAAAAATGGAGGATGTGAAAGAGCAACATGTGTGCATCAAGTTTTGTGTGAAACTCGAGAATGTGACAGAAACCCATAAATTGTTAAAACATGCATTTTGTGACAATGCTCTACGGCTGGTTTAAGTGTTTTTTAAGGTCAAACATCAACGGATGGTGATGCACGTTCTGGTCACCTTTCCACCAGTTCAACTCGTGACAGTGTGGCCAAAGTTCATGGAACCATCCTCAAAGACTGCAGGAAGGCAATCCACGATGTTTGTGACATTGTTGGCCTATCATATAGAACCTGCCAGCTTATTTTGTCTGGCGACCCTGACATGAGACGAATTGCTGCCAAGTCTGTCCCAAGGCTCCTGACTGATGAGCTAAATCAGCATTGCGTGAGGGTCTCCACGGAGTTCAAGGAAATGACCAGAAATGACCCTAACTTCCTCTTAAGTGTCATTAGTGGTGATGAAATCTGGGTTTACGGGTGCAATAGGGAAACTAAACAAAAATAATTTCAGTGGAAGAGCCCAGCTTTGATCCGACCAAAGAAGGCACGTCAGGTCAAGAGCAATGTGAAGTCAATGTTCATCACTTTAATAGACAGGGAGGGCATTGTTCATAAGGAATTTATTCCTCAAGGACTGCCAATGCAAAGTTCTACTGTT
This sequence comes from Birgus latro, assembly GCA_018397915.1. Classification (NCBI taxonomy): domain Eukaryota; kingdom Metazoa; phylum Arthropoda; class Malacostraca; order Decapoda; family Coenobitidae; genus Birgus; species Birgus latro. The sequence goes on along the minus strand of JAGKTI010029185.1, from coordinate 5,250 downwards.
CTGAGATGGATCCGGAGGATATGAGGCGAAAACGTCTTGACAAGTGGCATACAAACAAACAGGTGCTTCATGACAATGCACCCACGCACACACACCTAGTTGTTCAGCAGCTTCTGGCATAAAAAAAAACATGCCAGTTGTCCCCCACCCTCCATAATCACCATATTTGGCTCCCTATTTTATTTTTTCCCCTCTTTCCGAAACTGAAAATCCAGCTGAAAGGATTAAGATTTGACACAATTGAGGAGTTCCAAGAGGAATTGCAAAGGGTCCAGAACAAGCTGACACTCAAGGACTTCCAGAATGCATTCTGATCGTGGGAGAAGTGCTGGGATCACTGTCTGCATGCCAAAGGAAACTACTCTGAAGGGGGAAGTAGTGATTAAGACTTGACATAAGTTTCTTTCTTCTTTAGTCAAATTTTGGGACCTTTTGGGTAGCACCGCCAATGAAGTCCTTGCATTCCACACACATTCTTCAATAACTGTTTCCACAACTCTTACTCCTATATACTGTATTACTGTGAGCACTAAAACACTTTGATGCATTCCTCTTGCAGGCTTCACTTCATATTAATAACTGCAGCTAATATGTTCCTACTCCCTCATTAACCCTGTTGTAAGATATTTCCTTTCTTAGTTTATACTTGTCACCTCCAGATAATATTATTCAACCTGGGCAAGATCTCTTGTATTGAAGCATTCAGAGGGGTTGATCTGATACTCTTCATTACAAGTGTTCACTTCTAAACATTATAAGAGCATTTGCAAGTAGTAAGACTAAAACAAAACAATGGTATGATGAAATACATGTTAAAAACTAACTTGGTAATAATAATAACAAAAGCTCAAATACATATAATAATAACAATTTATCAATAATAATAATAATAATAATAATAATAATAATAATGACTCTATCGGATATGTTTATGTGAAGCTACAGAACGTGGTGAATTTTTTTGGAGTATCCGATGGACTCGGGATTCTGGGGGCTTGAACGATGAATGAATGAAAGCTTGGCCCATTGGACTAGGAAAATTTGGGCTGTCTGGACACTGATACTCCTCACCCTGCCCTAGGGTGGGAAAGAAGGCCTGGATGATGATGAAGACGATGATAATAATATTAGTAATAATAATAATAATATTAATAATAATAATCCATCCATCATCCAATCCCATGTCGCCCCATGAGGAGTGTAGGAACCCGGGGCTAGGCAAGTTCGTCCTGACATTTAAGATGAGAGTGACCAGTCTCAATCATCCCTTGGATATAAATTATCACCAGTTCAATCCGCTTGGAGCACCTTACTTACCCACTAAACCACTAGGCGTCAAAATCTGGTTATATGGTTACCACCCAGCGTAGTAAATGGTATCCTGGTGTACAGGAAACCATTTGGCTTGTCACTCAGTGTAGAGTCACCCACAGGCAGAAGGAAGAGGAAAGAATGAGAGAATGACAGAAGGGGGAGTGTAAAGTCACCCATAGGCAGAAGGACGAAGAAAAAATGAAGAAAAAAAAAGTCAAAAGAGGAAGGAAGAAAAGAAGGATGGAGGAGAGGAAAGGGCAGACACACGAGAGCAGAACTACATCGAGTGAGTGGATGGTGAGTGGCCCTACCTAACAATAATAATAATAATAATAATAATATCATCATCATCATCATCATCATCATCATCATCATCATCTGGACCTCCTTTCCCACCTCAGGGTGAGGAGTAGCAAAGACCAGACAGCCCAAGTTTACTGACTCCAATGGGCCACGCTTCCATTCACTCATCATTCAAGCCCCCGAAATCCTGAATCCATCTGATATGCCCAAAACTTTCACCATATTAGGTAGCTTCAGAGTCAATCTGAAGGCTGTCAGGTTAAAAAGAGTGCCAAATCACTGGTCATGCACTTCTTCCCACAACATTCATCCAGCCAGCTCGATCTCTTGTCAGTCTCCTAGCCTCACCGACTTCCATACCTCTCTTCCTCACACACTCATCCACCATATCCTTCAACCTTCTCCTTGGCCTACTTCGCCTCCTCCCTCCTTCAAATTCGCTTAGGTATACAGGTACCAAAAATTGACTTAGGGCCTCCCCTCACATGGTATTAAAAAACACAGAAATCATAGAACAGTATATCACAATGTTTGTTCATAAAATGCCATTCATTAATATGAAATCATATTTCCCTTGTTTTTCAGGACCAGTTGGATGTGTTTTGGCAGGGAATCACTTAGATCTCTAAAGTAATCTAAGGACATTTCTTTGCACCAAACATCTGTCAGTTCAGTCTTGAGGTTGTCCAGATTGGATGTCTTCTTCTCTGCCATGATTTTCTTCATCTTTGCCCAGCAGTTTTCTATCGGATTTAGATCTGGACTGTTGCCAGGCCAGTCGAGGACCTCAATCCAATTATCCTGAAGCCATTTTGTCACATTTCTTGACTTGTGACATGGAGCTGAATCGTGCATGAAAAAGTCACACCCATGAATAGCAAAAAAGTTTAACAAGTGATCTTTCAGAACTTGAATGTACTGGCCACCATTCATCATCAAGATCTTAGGAAGAAAGTAGAGGCCTCCCTTTCCCATTTCACCTGAGAAACACCCCCATACCATTACTAATTGTGGCTTGCTTAACAGTTGGCACCGTGTAAGCAGGGTCACATCGACTACGAGAGGCTGAGCGATGAACCTTGGCAGAACGCACCTGGAACACTTGAAATGTGTTTTCATTGGAAAAAATAACTATTCTCCATTCATCCAATGTCCAGTGTGGATACTTCTTGGTAAACTGCATGCGCTGCTTCTTCATGCAGTCAGTGAGAAGCAGTTTCTTGGCTGCGGTGCGGTTTGGCAAACCCAGCTCCTTCTGCAAGAGGTGTTGGACAGTTCGAATTGAGACGTCCTGTAACAACTGGGGATGGATTCTCTTCAATTCTGCTGCTGTCAGTCAAGGATTCTTGATTACTTCGCTCTTCAGAAGCGTATCTGTACCTCTAGAAGTCGTCCTCTTCTTTCCACTGCCATGCTTGTGCTCTGGTACAGCATCAGGTGGCACGCCGCACACCGCAGCAAGAATCTTCATGACAGTTGACTCTGCATGCCTAGTACGGTCACAAATTGTGTTGATAGGGACATTATCCTGCCTCCATGCAATGATACAGACCCTCTCATCCCTTCAGCAGTACTTTTCAGGCTAACAACTTGACTCTAGGAAAATAACAGAGCATTTATGCAACAGGTCAGCTCTGGAACTGTCTTCCTCTGTCTGTATTTCCTACTTCCTATGATCTCCAGTCTTTCAAACACAGTGTGTCCAGGCATCTCGAAATGAACGGATCTTGAATTTGGCTCTCTATCGTATTATTTTTGTTTTTTCTTGGAAGGATCGGTATTTGTGGGCCCATGGCCTTTGTTTCCTTCTTCCTTGCATTAAAAAAAAAAAAAAAAACAGTACAGTTATGAATATCATAAAAGAGGGAAGTGCAAGCTCGGAGCAACGGGAACATATACTCCCACTCTCACTTCTGGACAAGCACTGATGTGCTGAGTGTTTCACCACCTCCCGCCAACACCAGACGAGCTGTCAGTTACTTCTTGCCCAAAAAATTCACTTGGTAGAGGTGGGAGAAAAAAAAAAAATGGTTTTACGCCTGGTATCCCCGCAGGGCTAAGGCGTTGCCACTGAGTAGGGGACTTTTGGATTGGAGCGTGTAGCATTTTATGACCAGATGCCCTTCCTGATGTCTACCAATGACCCTTGGGTGGATTCAATCCTCCGACCCTACGGTCAGAGCGAAGTGCTCTAACCCACTGAGCCACGGCTACAAAGCAAAGACAGACAACTCTCCCATAGCAATTCTGTGTATAGGTCCTAAGTCAATTTGGCAGTGGGTGTACCTCTTTCACCACTATTGTTATCCATTCTCTCCACATGACCATACATTTCCAGTTCACGCTCTTCAATTCTGGTGTCCACACACTTCCTTACTCCACATCATTCACGAATCCCATTATTTCGTATCCTATCCACTCTCTGTACTCCACGTATGTTCCATGGCAGTCCCATCTCTGCTGGTCTCACTCATGACTTTTCATTTGCATGCCATACCACAGTCTCATATCCATATGTTAAAGGTGGCACTAACACTTCTTCATTGTAAGCCTCACGCAGCTGCAACACTCAAGCCTCTATTTTTTATCGAGGCCTTCATAGCACCAGCTACCTTCCTTCCTTGTGGCACTCTACTTTCCACTTCTTTTGCACAATTTCCTCTCTATTCTATCACTGTACTCAGGTATTTGAACTCTGTCACCAATTCCAGTCTTTCTGCATTCACTGTAACTTCACACTGGGAGTCAACTTCTCTCTCGATTACCATGACTTTACTCTTTTCTACATTTACTCTCAAGGCACGACGCTGACAGACATCAGCAAAACTCTGCTCTTGTCCGGTATTTGCAAGTAGCACTGCATCATCAGCAACCAACAAACTTGAGATATTCCACCCATTACCACTCATGATAATGCCATCTCTCTCTCCATTACTTGAATTTTTACCACTCTCATCACCTCATCCATATACAGTAAAAGTCCATTAATCCGAACACTGATAATCTGAAAATCCCAATAATCCGAACACTGATAATCCGAAAATCCCAATAATCCGAACTTTTGAAGAAGGCTGACAAAAACTCCAGTAAAAAAAATCAAATTTAAAAAATTCAAACTGGGCACCAAATGCGCCGAAGTGCCGAGTGGTGTAGTCATGGATCAGGTAATGCATGGATTGGCAACTTCTCGTAAACAACCGACCACTTTTGAGTCTGTACTGTAGGTTTTAGGAATTTCCCACAGTAATACAAACAGGTATTAAGTTTTTGTGCATTTACAATACTGAACATGCATGCTCTTATTAACCCTGGACTTACTCTCTCTAATTGGATTTACCTGCCAACAACCGCTGTTTTCAACACTACGCATTACTAGTGAGTTAAACAACCCATAACATCTCTTAATTTACCAGTTACAGTTCGTGTCTTCAGTAAATACATTATTAAGTAAAAAATTTGTGTAATATGAAAAGTAATGTTAATATGTGCCATATTGTATTATAAATGAATGAAAAGTGATCCAATCGGTAAAATTTCAGTTTAAACATGAAATTAAGTGTCTTAGGGGTCTCACCCAAAAATCGGAAAAATCTAATAATTCGAATGATTCTCAGTCCACTGCCATTCGGATTA
>JAGKTI010029184.1:0-12724 GCA_018397915.1 Birgus latro | reverse complement strand
TGGCTTGTAGCTTTTGAATAATCTCTGTCTACTTGCAGTAAAGCCTTTGCTTTTAAGCCTTTCCACATGATCAGTGGGAAAATCTGCTGTTGGAGTACGTTAATGGAAAATGTGTGGAAAATGATTGTGTATGTATGACGAACTGAAGCACCATCCTTATTTCTGCTTCGAAATTGATGAGTAGCGTGCTTGTATATCACAAGTGCCCATTGATCGTGTGGAAGAACCTTTATATACATAAGGTGAATAGTGTCTTGGAAGAGGGGTTGATATGTCTGAGAATTGAGGAGGAAATGGGGACAGTGTTGTGTTGCCAGCTGTTGTTCACATACATGTGAAATATGGATGCTGAGTGAGAGAGAAATGTCAAGTGATGCGCAGTTTACATAGTATTAAGAGCGGTCACGGTAGGACTAGCAGATGGACTGAACAGTAGCGTAAGATGTATGAAAGTGTTGGTGAGGAGGAAAGACCAGAGGGCATTCAAGTGGTAGTTGAAAAGAAACACTAAAGTGGAATGTACAGGATCACTAAATGTACTGTATGATGGAAGATAACAAAGAGAGTGTTTTAAGGGGGCAGTTTTGGGTGTTGCAAGACTTTTAATTGCCTGCAGGAAATGAGTTGAATAGTTAGAGTGGGTGAATTACTACTTGGGAGAAAAATATGTGGGAGCAGAAGAGATCAGAAGGGACAGTGCAGCCTAGGGAATAATGTTGTGTGGTCCATCTCTTTAGAAAGTTCCTAGGAGGGACTACAGCATCAGCACAATAAATAATTTATATTACAGGTATTATTAAAATAATTTTGTATTAATTACATACGATAGTGTATTATGAAAGAGTACTTAAGAGTAACTGTCTACAGGTTATACTGTGGTTTGATGATGATGCATAACTATAGTCGCGACATATGACTCTGAGGTTGTCATTGTTGTGTCCTGGTAACCTACCCATCAACAATGCCTTCGATTTCGTGTATAATATGATACGCATATGATTCGTGTATAATAATATTCGTGTATTTAATATGATTCATGTACAGTATGGTATGAAATCGGACGCACTGTTTACAGGTAGGTTGGCAGGATACGATAATGACAACCTCAGAGTCATGTGCCGCAGCTATACTAATATAAGTGCTTTGAATAGGACTATTAAGTAGATTTGTCTGTGAAAGTACAGTAATATTAAAGATGAAAAGGGCTTTCCATTATCATCGCAGATGTCTCCTACTGTGCCACTACAGTATTTACTTCATACACTATCTATCTATCTATTGCCAGACGCCATAATCCCGTAAGGGGTGGCCATTTGACTTTGAGTTATTTGTTTTACAGGGAGGGGCACTAACCCTCCACCAACCCACTTGTTGACATGTAGGGAGCACGTATGGTTTGGTTACATGGTTACCACCCAGCGTTGTAAATGGTTTCTTGGCTTACAGGAAACCATTTGGCTTGTCACTCAATGTAAAGCCACCTGTAAAAGAAAGAAAAGCAATAAGAAGTGACAGGAAAGATAGGAAAAATAGGAAGAGAGGAGGGCAGGCACAGAAAAAGAATGATAAAGGCTAAGGAAGAAGTAGGCAGCACTACATCAAGTGAGTGGATGATGGTCGCCACCACCTACCACTCATACACATTGTTGGATATCTTATGCTTTTGAACCATCCGTCATGAACATTAATCATCTCGTTTAAATTGGGTCAACTCTTCTCCCATGAAACTGGAGGTTTCCCTCCAGTACATCACTCAAAATATGCCTTGTCACTGTCATCTATCATTTTGGCCACTTGCCCAGACCTCCATAATGTATTTTTTCCTCCAATTGTGTTATGTTTCGTTTCTTTTCATTTTGGAAGACCCCAACATGCATGCATGAGTCGCCTTTGGTCACCTATTGGCAGCTGTCCATGCTGCTTGATCTCTGGCAGCTTCCCAATTTAATCCCCTATCCATGAGGTCACACTGAATGACCTCGTCCCAGGTCTTTTTCAGTCTGCCTCTTGCTACCCTACCCCCAGCATTAACACTTCTCACTTTCTGCACCTGATTATCATCTCCCATCCTCTTCACATGCCAAGACCACCTCAATCTACCTCTTCTCATCACAACACCAATACACTCCAGTCCCATCCTACCTCTCAGCTCTTCCATTGTAAACCTTGACCCCCCAGGCATACTCAGTGACACACTGCTCATCCACCTAATCGTTGCCATTTCTGTATGTTTGAGTCTGCAGATAACCACTTCCTTTACTGCTCCGGCCTCACTACTATACAGCATTACACTTCTAACACATTTCGCATACAAAGATCCCTTAGCACGGAGAGAGAGTCTCCTCAGTGTCAGGAGAGGCAACAGCTCCCTAAACTTCTTCCAGCCACTCCTCACTCTAGCCACAGAGCTAGTTGCAACCCCACTTCCAACACATAATGTCTCCCAAATAAAAAAAAACAAACTTATCCACACACTCAAGAGACTCAACAGCAAGTTCAGTCCTTTGATGCCTGGCAATCTCCACATGTTCTCCCCGACACATTGCACACATGAAATCAGTGTTATCTCGCAGTCTACCTCTCGTTCCACAACATCTCTTATGCACACACTTATCACAACACTGCATAAGATGGAATTACTTCCCACGGCCTTGTGGCAAATCGCACATGGCCACTCCCCCTCTTCTTTGACAGTATCACCCCCTGCCCTAGATACTGTCACTTTTGTTTTATCTGTATTTCCTCTTAAGCCCTTGTGCCCCATACCATCTCTCCATTTTCAAAATCTTTCCTCCACTTCCTTTTCATTCTCTGCATCAACACCAAATCATCAGCATACAACATCTCCCACGGGAATCCACTTCTAAAGTCTCGTGCGAGGGCTTCAAGTACCATAATAAACAACAAGGGGCTCAAGACTGGCCTCTGATGTACACCAACATTCATGGAAAACTCACTCAGATCTCCATTCACCCTTACCTGGGTGCAGGGACCCATATACATGGTCATAACCACCCTAACCAGCCACTCCTTGATCCCAGGCTTTCTTATTGCCCACTTCACCAGCTCTCTAGGGACTCTGTCTGTCAAAGGCTTTCTCCAAATCAACAAAAAAAAAGCACAGTTCCCTTTTCTTTCCTACCATATATATATATTTTTCCTGAAGCTGTCGAACAATGACTTTGGCATCATTGGTCTCTTTGCTTGGCATAAACCCAAACTGCATCTCATCAGTATTCACTCTTACTCTAACTGTACCTTCTAGAACTCTCTCCATTACCTTCATTATCTGGTCCAAAAGCTTTATGCCTCAATAAATTCCGCTCTCCAGGGTATCACCCTTACCCTTGTACACATTTGCAGTTACACTCTTCAGCCAATCATCTGGGACAGCACACTCATATATAATCGTATATATCAAATCAGTGACTAATCCCACTCCTGTATTCCCTGTGGCTTTCAACATTCTCTCTCTCTCTCTCTACTGTTTCATAATCGCTCTTTCCTTCCCTCGTTTTTATTGTTTCATATATTTTTACCTTAACTAGTACAATTCTTACCCCAACTGGAGGTTATTCCCTCCCTCCCTTTTTACTATTTCATATACTGTATTGTGCTTTAACTATTATATTTCTTACCCCAGCTGGTGGTTATTTCTTCCCTCCCTCTCTCCCTTTTTACTCTTTCATATATTCTGCTTCAACTAGTATAATTCTTACCCCAACTGGTGGTTAGTCTTTCTCTCCCTCCCTCCCTTTTTAGTTTCATATATTCTGCTTTAATGTGTGTAATTCTTACCCCAACTGATGGTTATAAGAAGCTTTTGCTAGCTTGTTTCTTAATCTTTATAATATTGTCCCATACATCCTGTTAAGCAAGTTTCAGCATAGTTTTCAGCCCAAATACTCAACCACCACACTGGCTTTCTAAATTGACTCTGATAGTTTGAATATGATTCAGTCCTCATTATGCCTCTGGAGAAGTTTGAGGTGTTGTGGCATGTAATATCAGGTTCTATTTTACACTGACATGGGTGATGAGACATTCATATGAACATTTCTCCCGGCAAAAGTTTCCAGTGAATCACATCAAAGTGGGACGTCAGTAGGTTGAAATGCAGCAGTCAACAACTGTACTTTCTCCAAAAGTTACAAGAAACATGGCAGATTTTGTGTCATGCCTTGCCAATTAAGGCTTTCAGTTTTTGTCTTGAATTGCAGGAAAATTTTTCAAAACATCTGAAATTGCTGTTAGAAAGCTCATGATATTTTTGCACTCAGACATACTGTATTTCTGCATCATTTTGGCTGTGAGCAATGTTTTGAGTTAGAGTACAAGGTTAACCATCCATCATCCAACCCTATGTTGCCCCCTAAGGAGTGTCCAATTTGTTATAATGTTTACATCAATAAGGTGGTGGTAGATGACGGCAGCCATCATCCACATGTATAATGTAATGCTGCTTATTTCTTTCTTCACCTTTGTTTTTCTTTTTTCTGTGTTGACTCTCCTCTTTCCTTATTTCTCTTATCCTTCCCACTACTTCCCTCACCCCCCCCCCCTTTTTTTTCCCCTCCACCCTCTTTCCTTACTTCTCCCATCTTTTTTGTCACCTTTTATTACTCTCCTTTCCACATCATGTGGCTTTACACTGAACAACAAGCACAATGCTTCCCTGGAATCCAGGAAACCATTTATAGTGCTGAGTTGTAACCATATAACCAGATTTTGGGGTGATGTGGATTCTACTTTGGTGCACCTATTAATGGGGTGGAGAGATGCAAATGTGGCATCCATTCAGAAGCCAACTGTCCACACCTTCTGCTGCACCTCACTGTATCAAAGTGTTGTCTGCTGCCAGGGTGCATCAGTTCACCGCACAGGGTGCCCCTGCAGGGGGCGGTTGCTTTCCTGTGGTTGATGGGTCTTCTCTGCCAGATAGACTGGCATAACTCAGCAACATGTTTGTGAGCAAAGATTTTAGATACAAGGTTGAGAATTTTAATGAAGAGTGCAGTATGTAGTCATAGTAATCGTTTTGCATTGTTTTTGAACATATAATAATACAGAATGGACATTTAGGAAACCAGTGATGTAAGGTTTATCGAATTCTATACTGTGTAAAAATATTGGAAATAATTGTCCAAGTCTCACATTATCCAGTGTGTGGTGTAAACCTGTATGTTAGCTAGCTGCTACAATACAGTCTTCCCATTTACGTTTCATGATCTGGGCTTTTGTTATTGCACTGCTTGCCATTGACTTTCTTGTATACAGTATTGTTGATCCATTCACCTACCATCCAATCCTATGTTGCCTCTTGAGTAGCATAGGAGCCTCGGGCTTGGCAAGTTGGTCCAGGCATTTAAGATGAGAGTGACCACCCTTACTCATCCCTGAGTGGTATAATGAGCAATAAACCCCAACCATCCTTTGGATATAAACCTTCACCGGCTCAATCCAAATGGAGCGCCAAAATTGCCCACTAAAACACTAGGCGCCATAATTTGGTTATATGGTTACCATCCAGCGTAGTAAATGGTTTCCTGGTATATCACTTCAGTCATTTGGTACTTGAAACTTAGAAATTATTATGTTCTTGATCATAGGGTTAAATATTATCTAGCCATGGCATCACATAATTTTTTATGGCAAATCCATTATTTGTAGATGTTAAGACATTATATAATCATTTTCAAGTACCAGTTTTGATATTTTTCATCTAATTTTCAGAAATGGCTTCCGTGAAGGTACTAAGGCTAAACCCAAGAAGTCTTCTTCTCCACAGTAACTGTTTACTACAATAAAGTGAAAGAAGTATGATAGCTGTTTGCTTTGTTTCCTAGACAGGTTTCCTGATTCATTAAGTAAAGGTCTTGTATTCTGGTTAAGTACAGGTAGTTATTCTGCAAGTGCATATCTTCAATAGTAAGCATCATTTCATTGGTATTTGGTAAACTGGATACTTTTTATTTTCAAGGTAACAGGTTTTGTGTGGAAGTTGCGCAAGATCCCAAGCCAGGGCTAGTGGTTGCTGTTCTGAGGGTGAGGGACGTTGATCTGACATTTTGCTCGTAATGTATTTCTTGGATGTATGATTATTTTCATCTGGTGTTCTGTTGACAGTTCTGATTTAGTTCTTCCCTGCTTCTGTTCTGGATCAAAAATACTCCAGTAATATTAAGGGATTATTTAAAGTTCTGACATGTTCTTAACTGAAAGTGAATGTGTAGTTAACCCTACAGTACAATGACATCTTTTGTATTTTAATCCAGGTACTTTCTAACAGTGTTAAACTATTCACTTCAAAGAACTTCTGTACTGAAGGAGATAAGAAGGCTGTTTCTTATCCCCCTTACTATGAGATGACTTCTCTTAGATGGATAAAAATGTCTAATGGTACTATATCAAGATTAAAGTACATCATATAAGGATTACTGTAATACCTTGGAGAACACTCATTCAGTATATGCAATGACTCCTGTGTTGACTAAAGTATAGGTGTTTATAATATTGATGTTTCATGCAGTGAATGTATTTTACAGATTTTACTGAATTTGGTTTTCAGAGATTACAAATATCTAAATTTTCAGTACCAATTTCTGTTGTAAGAGATGCATTGTAGTTATTTTTGTATATTTCAGTAACTGTTGTTTGGAGTGAAACTTCTTGACCTAGTAACGTGTGAGAAAGAGGTGCTCCTGAAGTTTATGTTCTTGGTATCATCAGTCTATTTATCACATTGCCAGATGCCATAATCCGTAAGGAGTGGCCATTTGATTTGTTTTACAGGGAGGAGCACTAACCCTCCACCGACCCACTTGTTGACACGTAGGGAGCTCGTATGGTTTGGTTATATGGTTACCACCCAGTATTGTAAATGGTTTCTTGGCTTACAGGAAACCATTTAGCTTCTTAGTCAATGTAAAGCCACCTGTAAGGGAAAGAAAAACGATAAGAAGTGACTGGAAGGATAGAAGGAATAGGAAGAGAGGACGGCAGGCACAGAAAAAGAATGATAAAGGCTAAGGAAGAAGTAGGCAGCACTACATCAAGTGAGTGGATTATGGTCACCACCACCTATAGCAATAAAATATATTTGTTGAAAGCTTCCTTAACTCCAGTTATTTTTACTTCAAGGGGTTTCCAGCTTAAATGTGTATTAACTGTATTGAACTCTGAGCAGCAGTTAAATAGTAGCTGACACTGAGTTGTAATTAAAACCAATGAGTCTTTTAGTGACAAGGTGTGGAACTGAAGCTAAATAAGATTTTGTTAGAAAATAACTCAGTAATGTAATAGGCTGGTATACAGGAACTTGAGAACCTTGTTTAGCTATCATTGTCATCATCCTGACCTTTTTTTCTAATGTAAGGAGTGCCTCGGTACAGTGATAAAAGGGGGGGGGCATATAAAAACATGAAAAGTGAGTTGCACAAATAAAAAGTCACCAGTCCTTTGAAGGTCTGGGCAGGGTTGCAAAAGTGTGTGACAGAATTGCATGAGGTTGTGTTATTAGCCACCATAATGTATGGGTGTAAGTTGGGAGGGCTGTAGAAATTAGATTGTTCCTTTCACTCCTGAATTTACCGCGGTGTCCCCAAACTCCCTTTCCATTTACCATCTCTTTTCTCATTTGTTCCTTCCTTTTTACCTTCACCATTGCTTCTCTCCCTTGACCCATTTACTACAATGACGTCCTTTGAATACTATCTTGAGATGATTCAGTTCAGCAGATTCAAGTTGAAGGGTTAAGTATGGCCTCCATTAAACCATTTAACATTTGAGGTCTTTCCTTAGTTGCATAAGAATTATCTTTGATGAGTAAAAAGAAAGACTATTTTAGAGAAGGGAATAGGTTCATTGTTCCCCCCTCCTTTTGTTTGCTGTGGTTTTCTACTTTACCTTCACCATGGTTTCATTTCCTTCCCTTCATTGTGTTTGTTTTTCCTTCATTTTTTCATGGTTCCTTTCACTTCCCTCCACCATGGATTCCTTCATTTCTCTGTACCTCTCTCTACCATGGTTTCCTTCACTTCTCTGCACTTCCCTCTACCATGGTTTCCTTCACATCTGTACACCATGGTTCCCTCCATTTCTTCCACCATGGTTTTCTTCACTTTCCAACATAATGGTTTCCATGGTTCACAACTTCCCTCTACCATTGTTCCTTTCACATCCCTACACCATGTTTCACATTTTCTTGTACCATGGTTCCCTTCCCTTCATAGTTCCCATCCTTCCCTTTCAGTTTTCTGCACCATGTTTCCCTTCATTTCCATCGTAGGTCCCTTCCGTCCCTTTTATGGTTCCCTTAACTTCTGTTCAGTATGCTTCCTTTCAGTTCTCCAGAGCATGGATTATTTCACCTTTTCTTGGCCGTGTTTTACTCAGTCATTGTGTGCCAGTTAACATTTCCTCTTTCAGGTAAGTGACGTGCATTTGTCGTCCACATCTTATCACCTACTTCCGTGGTGGTTCTCCCCATTTGTCCTTAGCCTGGTTCATTTCTATTTATTATATCCATCTGCCTCTGCATCATTGTTTTGCTTGACCTCCGAACTGCGCGACTCTCCCCATAACTGCCTCAGAGGATGATTGAAGTACGTTACTGTAATGGAGAAATGTTTCTGTGCCGTCAGCCAAAATGGAAAGGTAAGCTGTTTGCATGACTCCGCCGTCGCCCAATTTTAACGAGGTTTCCCAGGTAACCAATTTTCTGTCGATGAATAGAAACAGAAAACGTTAGAATCGATTGTTTTGATTAGAAGCTGATAGATGGCAGCAGTAATGATCACGACCGCTGGGCTGTGTTTATTCCAAGATGTCAACGTCCATTAAGGGCTAATATTCTTCTCAAGGTCAGTGATGGGAGGAGGGTGACCTTGGCCGACGACATATGAGGTGTGGGAGGCGCCATGGGTGAGGAGGCGGGGAGCGTGACCATAATGGAGGCGGCCTTCGGGGTTTGTTTATCCTACAGCTTTTTGTTTGTCGGGGCTTGTGACAAGGTGGCGGCGGCGGCGGCGGCGGCTTGTATGGTGGTGCCTGGCCTGTTCCATGGCTACTCCCCCTTCCCCCGCGGTTCACGTCATAATTGCCTTGTACCCGAATAGTGCAGCAAGTACTGGTTCTAGGAAGAGGGCTAAAGACTACGGGACAAAGCGAAACAAGGGGGGTCTGATCACGCAGTTTTTTAGTGACGAACAATGCCATAGACCTATTAGCTCCTGACCATCATGACATTGCTTACCTGTGAATGCATATGGAGTGTTTGACTAGTGTTTTTCCATTTGTTCAGCACATAGTATGAGTAATATGATTTGAAGGGGTTAGTATTTAAAAATATTGATAGCCTAATTGTAGCTCAGGAGATTTAATGTGTTGTATAATAATGGTCATCACCAGATCATTGCATCCTTAAAACTTTTATAGGCCTGATTTTAGTGTCATTTTATATCATACCTTGTGAACCATGGTTAGGTTTTAAATGTGCATAGATTGGTTTGAAGTCTACCAAGGTTAGGTTCAAAAGATGTGACTTACTGGTAGGTTAGGTTTGGCATGGATGACAGGTTTAGTAAATTATTTGAAGGATGTCGAGAATCTGAATGTTGCCATGGTGGTATTTACAAGTTGCCAATATGCGGTTGAGGGATATTGCCACCATAAACGCATAGTATGATACCTAACTCTAAGGTAAGCATTCTGCTGCAGCAAGTTAGGTTAGGTAAGGTCAAGAAAAATATACTGCACAACCCTGGGGGGTTGTATTAGCAACAGCTAGGACTTGATGTCAAAGTCAAATCCAAAGAATTGTATAAAAGTTTGCTCTGATGTAAATAATTTTGACTGTAGATCCGGACCTGATTCAGCATACCGGTACTGTACAATTCATGTACAGCTGTAGGTTTCCTGTAGTTCATAACTGTAACTAGTCTTTTGTAGCCTCATATTTCTTAAAGCACTGGCCTTGGAGTGAGAATTTGGCCAGGATAGAGGGGCTAGGAGAAATATTTTTGTTACTTTGTGTATCGACGTTAGAATGACAAGAAAAACAGTAATGGAAAAGATAAAGATTGTTTTAGATTAGAAAACAAAAAATCTTGACCATATGGCGTAGTGGGAACAACATTGACAGTATGCAGAAGCCTAGTTTATTTTTCTATCTATCTATCTATTGCCAGACGCCTCAATCCCGCACGGGGTGGCCACAAACAAATCGCCTCCATGTCGCTCTGTCCCCCGCCATTTCCCTACCCCGCTCCCAGCTCACACCCCTCCTCTCTCATATACCTCTCCACTCCATCCCTCCATCTCATCCTCGGCCTCCCCCTCCCTCTCACCCCCTCCACCTCACTCACATACACTCTCCTCATCAGTCTTTCGCTCTCCATCCTCTCCACGTGCCCAAACCACCTTAACGTGTTTCTCCTAACGCTTCCTATCACGTCCACAACCACACCACAGTGCTCCTTCACTTCCTCATTTGTTAGTCTATCTCTCCATGTGACTCCACATGCTCCTCTCAAATAACTCATTTCCACTGCTCTCACTCTTGACTTCTGTCCTTCCAACAGGGTCCAAGCTTCACTTCCATATGTTAGAGTTGGTATCATAATGCTATCATGTAACAACTTTTTCACTTCCATGCTCACCTCCCTGTTTCTTATCTCTGGTTTCAACGAACCAGCAACCTTCCTTCCCTGCTGCACCCTTTCGAGCAGTTCACCCTCCAGACTTCCATCCTTACTCATCACACTACCCAAGTACTTAAATGCACTCACATTCTCCATATCCTTCCCATCCAATCTCACTGTACATTCACTGTTTTCACTTCTCTCGAAGACCATCACTTTACTCTTCCCTACATTCACCTTTAGATTCTGTTTCTTACACACTTTCCCAAACTCGTCTACCAAGCCTTGCAGCTCCCCTTCGTCTTTGCTCGACAACACAGTATCATCTGCAAACAACAGTACAGGGAGTTTCCAAACACTGCCCTCTCTCACTAGGGCCACTCCAACATTCACTGCCCATCCTTGTATCTCTTTTATAACCCCATCCATGTACAGATTGAACAACCATGGCGACATGACACATCCTTGTTTCAATCCAACCTTTAAATGGAAAGATTCACTTAGTTTGCTATCCACATGCACTGCAGCCTTAGCACCCTCATACATTCTCTTCACTGCCTTCAACAACTTCCCATCCACTCCATATATTCTTAATACCTTCCACAATCCTTGTCTATCCACCCTGTCATATGCTTTCTCCAGATCCATGAAGGCTGCATACAACTTCTTTCCCTTCTCTAGAAACTTTTCCACTAAAGATCTAAGAACGAATATCTGGTCTACACAACCTCTTCCCATCCTAAAACCTTCTTGTTCTTCTCCAACTAATTCCTCTGTTATTTCCCTAACTCTGTCAATAAGTATCCTACCATATACTTTTCTTATTACACTGAGAAAGCAAATGGCCCTGTGATTACCACACACTGCTTTTTCCCCTTTTGTACATAGGAGTAATTATACCTGACTTCCAATCCTCCGGGACTCTACCCTCCTCCCAAGCCAATCTGCACACCTTCCACATCCATTCTATTACTATCTCTCCCCCATGCTTCAGCATTTCACCACACACTCCATCAATTCCTGGGGCTTTCCCCATTTTAACTTTCTTCACCGCCTCCACCACCTCCATCCTACTGATTTCCTCCTCTCTTCTCACAACCCTCCTTCTCCCCACCATTCCCCAGCCACTTATACTTGCATTACTTTCATTCTCTATGTTCAACAGTTCATTAAAGTGTTCTCTCCATCTGTTTACTTTTTCTCCCTTCTCCACTAGTAATTTACCATTTTTGTCTTTCACACCCCCACTGACTTTGTTGGCACCCTGTCTAGCTCTCTTTACCTCCTTCCAGAACATTTTCTTACATTCCCTCCACTTTGCTCTCAAATTCCTTCCAAATTCTTGCTTATTCTTGTGTGCAGTATTCATTGCACATCTTGTGTCCCTATACCATTTAATTATGACATAGAAATCATTTATCCTAATAAAATAGCTGAAAACGTGGCAAAAAATTTCTTAATTGCGTCACCACCTACAGGTACATGATGGATACTCTGCAGAGTGTGCCAGAAATGCAGTGGACAGATATTAGCAGTTTACCTTCACTTTTGCTTTGTGGCTGGTGCCATGTTGTGTAGTGATTTGCTGAATCAATAGTCGTTTACTGATTTGGCAGAAGTTAACAAATTGTCTCTTTCAGTTGCAAAATGTGATATATTTTATAAATGTGATATATTTTATAACTGTATAGCCTCATACAGTATTATATTGCTTCATACAAATGTAATACAGTATATTGTGTGAATTTTATTCTAAAGTTTTTCATCATCATCATCATCATCCAGACCTCCTTTCCCACCATAGGGCAGGGTGAGGAGTAGCAGCATCCAGACAGCCCAAATTTGTCCATACCAATGAGCCATACTTCCAATCACTCATCATTCAATCCAAAAACTTTCACTACATTCCATAGCTTCACATGACGTTGTAATGGGGTGTATTAAAGCCTGCGTTGCCGAGAGACAAAGTGGGGATCCTCTCTTTGGCTCAGTGGTTAACGTGCGCGCGATTCAAGCGCGAGGGCCTGAGTTCGAATCTCGGCCAGAACAGTGATTAATTTATTCAGTTTCATTTCAGTTATTAC
>JAGKTI010029183.1:0-12724 GCA_018397915.1 Birgus latro | reverse complement strand
TGTGTGTGTGTGTGTGTGTGTGTGTGTGTGTGTGTGCGCTCCACTAGTGAAGGTCTCGCTCAGCATGGAACTGCTCGAAACAGTCACCCATGCAAAGCGGCACATCACTTACAGGACACATGTTCCTTGTGTCCCTCCTCACCCCCAAACTGAAGCACTAGGTACACCTGAGCCGTGGGGAATCCTCGCCTGGTGGTGGCCCAGGGTGCGATCCAACCTTACGTCGTCGTGTATCACCCGGTGACGCTTGCTTGGACGTCCCCGTGGTCTTCCTTGGTCCTGTCTTCTGGGAGTGGCAGCTGCAGGCCCAGGCACGGGTTCTTCCGACGGACCAGCAACTGGAGGTGGTGGCGGTGCTGGCACCCCTGATGGCCCTGCTGCAGGCAGTGCTGGTACTAGTGCAGGCATCTGTGGTGGTACTCCTGCAGGTGGTGCTGGTGCTGACACTGGTTGTGGTACTCCTGCAGGCGGTGCTGGTGCTGGTAGTGGCAGGACCAATCCTTGTACTGGTGCCTGTGCCTGCTGGGTGCCAGGTCCTGATAGTGCTGGCCGTCAGGTTGGAAGGTCTGGGGTGTGGCGGATTACGTGTCCAGACGCAGGCCAGTCCTCTTCATGGAAATGCGGAAGATTGTAGATGATCTGCTCCACAAATTCAAGCAGAGTTACTATCATGCGTCTGTACTTTTTGTACAAGGCGAATGCTTGAAGAGTGCCATGTAGACAAAGTAGAATGTGATTTTCTTCATCCACTTGATGGTTCGCCATTGGATGGGATAGTACTGGACCATCTGGTCGAAATGGTCCACCTCACTCATGTACCTGTTGTAGTCCTCCACAACGACAGGCTTCTGGACTACCTTCTCCACATAGGTCCCTCCACAGCAAGACGAGCACGTTGTCCTTGTGCCTGTACACCATGCCCCCCTCAGGCAGGCTGTTAGCCCTAGCGATGGCCTGCAGCTGTCGTGGTGCTCCTCCAGGCAGCCGTATGGTCCCACACACGTAAAAGCCTGCTGTGAAGAGGTGTTCCCACAGGGCTACAGAATTGTAACAATTGTCCATGAATAACTTGTAGCCCTGGTCCTTCAGCGGTTCTACGAGGCCTAGCATGTGTTTTCGAGGGTCCGCTGCACCCCCTTGTAGACCTCAAAGTTCCAGATGTAGCCCGAGGTCGCCTCAGCCAACATATACAATTTGATGGCATACCTGGTGGGCTTCTGGGGGTTGTAGACTCAGAAGGAGAGCCATCCCTTCCATCCCAGAGAGCCCTCATCCAGGCTTAGACGCTCCTCTGGTTGGTACGTCGACTGGAACCGCTGAAGGAGGTACTCAAAGACCATGAGAACATGGATGAGCCAATCTTTGTTGTCCCGGTGTATGGCGTGCGAGTTGAAGCAGTGGAAATGCTGGAGGATGGCGTTGAAGCGCCATCCACTCATCACTCGCTGGAACCTTGGGTAGTCATGCAGCTCGTTGCTCCTCCAGTAGTGCCTGATGGTTGGCATGTGCACAACTCCCATGAAGAGGTATAACCCCAGGAACTTGGCCATCTCCTCTTCATTACAGGTGAACCAGGCATCCAGCTGAGTCCCCAGGAATGTTTCGTACCGGTTGGTTTCCATGGTGAGATATGAAAAACACTCACACGTGAAGAAGAGTTGGAAAAACTGCAGCGGAGTTGTTGGGATATCCTCCTTGATCCCTTGGGAGCCAGTGAACTGCCCGTGGTTTGGTGCGAACGGGCCACTGCTCCACCCGATATCCTCTTCAGTGGCGGTGGCGGCGGAGGCAGCAGGTCGGCGTGCTGACACCATTTGGCCTGCCCTCCAACCCTTTGGACGTCCCCCGTGTCCAGGCAGTGGACCACGACGCCCTCGTCTAGGAGAGGATGGCTCGGACGAGAACGAGACAGAGGGCTCCGGAGACACCATTCTCCTTCCCCTGGCCGGCGAGGATGTCACCGTAGCATCCTGCACAGCAGACACAGGTGGAGGAGCCATCTTCACATATGATGGCCCAGCTTCTGGTGACATTGGCTCGGCCAAGGGGGCAGAGGGGCCTGGGGATAGAGAAGCGATGAAGACAGCAGTGGGACCGGGAGGTCCTAGAGGTGGGGAGGGTGCTGCAGTAGTGCCAGCCGCAGGTGGTGGCGATGTCTCCCGTGGTGGAAGGCGCCTTGGCAGCTCCACTTCCTGGCGGGAGGGTGTCAACTCCTCCTCCTCCACCTTTGAGCGGTTGCTCTCACTGTCGCTCTCTGATTGGATCTCCTCGAGGAGTCTGTTCCACTCATCTGGTGGCAACACCCATTTCATTTTTGCTTGGCAAAAGATTTTCTTCGCTGCAAGCCAGCTGGAGAAAAATATGCTGTGCCTAGGGTTGTGAGCTGAAAGAAAGTAATCAAGATATTGTATTCACAGCAAGCCAATAACTTTCATCAACACTGACACAATGCAAGGAATCATGATATACATGTAAGTCCTTGAAAAACATCATCTGCTACACCTGACTTACCATGAAGGTAGCGAAATGCTACTTGACATACAGGCCATGTACACTCACGCTCCCTAATTTAGACCCACCCCGAGCCAAGCCCAGAGCTGAGGGAGGCAGTAGCCACGACTCTTAAACGAACGCGTTTATTTATTAAGAGAAATAATACATTCAGGTCTTGCCTTTTTTTATGACCTATGTTTTCCAAATTCTACTGTCTAATACCGTCCATCATTGTCCCCTTCAGTAAATGATTGTTTCATAAGGGGTGAGGGTGGAAAGGAATGCAGTAAGGTAGAGAATGAACATTGGATGCGAGAGGGAGGGAGGGGGGATTGAGGGATGGAGGGGGGGGGGGGTGGCTAGTAAACGCTTTCGTTTAAGAGCCGTGGCTACTGCCTCCCTCAGCTTTGGGCTTGGCTCGGGGTGGGTCTAAATTAGGGAGCGTGACTGTACATGAAGCTCTGTGGTGAATTGTTTCTCATACACTAATAAATTTGGTAATCTCTCATGGAAAAACAAAAACGTAAACAGTGCAGCGTGTCCTCGTAAGGGAAATCACATGTCGTACACCTGACTTACCGCGAAGGTAGCAAAATGCTACGTGACATACGGGCCACGTGCATGAACCTCAGTGGAGAATTGTTTCCCATACACTGATAAATTTGGCAATGTCTCATGGCCCGTATGTCGCACGTGGCCCATATGTCACGTAGCATTTCGCTACCTTCGCGGTAAGTCAGGTGTACGACACGTGATTTCCCTTATGAGGACACGCTGCACTGTTTTCATTTATTTAATTTTGTTTTTCGCACGTGGCCCGTATGTCACGGTATGTAACGTAGATGGCCCTAACCTCTGCGGTAAGTCATACGGTGTAGGACATGACATTTCCTGTACGAAAACATGCAGCACTATTTATTGGATTTTCTCTTCACATGAGACATAACCAAAGCAATCACTTTATGAGAAACACAGAACACTTCACAAAAGTACATGCCCCTGGTCCGTATGTCTGGTGGCATTTCCGGCTTACTCAGGTGTACGACACTTGACTTCCCTGACGATAAAACGCTGCACTGTTTACGTTTTTTTTTTTCCCTCATGAGACATAACCAAATCCATCAGTGTGTGAGAAACAATTCACCACAAAAGTACTTGCACGTGGTCCGTATGTCTGGTGGCATTTCCAGCTTACTCAAATGTACGACACGTGACTTCCCTGATGAGAAAACGCTGCACTGTTTACGTTTTTTTTTTTTCCTCTCATGAGACAACCAAATCTAACAGTGTGTGAGAAACAACTCACCGTAAGAGTACATGCACGTGGTCCGTATGTCACGTGGGATTTCGTTAACATTCACGCTTATTTGTGTACGAGGCGACGTCTCTCTTAGGAGCACGTGGGTCACTTTCATTTCATTTTCACAGAACAGGTAACAAAACCTTTCAATTTATGAGAAACACAGTATATATCACCACTAAAAGTACATGCAGGTGTTACATAGTTCAGGTTTGATTTGGTACCTTTCCGCTAAACTCAGGCGTTTACGTGATGACGTCTTTCTTACAACCACGGGCTTCTCTCTTTCTCTTTCCACATTACACATTACAAAATCTATCATGTTTTGAGCAATTCAGTATATTTCACCACTAAAACTACTTGCAGGTGTTCCGTTTCTCACGTTGGATTTCACAACCTTTGCGGTAGGTCAGGTGTAAGCAGATGACGTCTTTCTTACGAGCACGTGCTTCACTCTTTTCTTTCCACATTACATATTACGAAATCAATCGCACACTTATAGTTCAGAACAACACTACAAGAACGTGCTCTGTGGGTCACCTGTACAATAACTCAGGTATTGCATACAATATTTTGTGACGGGCACGTGTTACAGTGTTTACGTTGTTCCACACAAGCATACGCTGAACACATCACTATAACAATCGTACTTTCGTACTTTATACCACACAAGAAGCATAATTAATATTATAACAATAAAATAAAATATCCCTAAACCTCCTATATTTTCACCCCGTCATGGCAAGAGCGTGCCGGTGACTGTACAGCATACGTGACTCATGCCCTGGCCAATATTTTATCACACTTGTTGCACTGTACTCCTTTTTATTGCACAATAACACTAACACACATATAGCAGCATAAAACAATGATTTCACATACACCTGGGAAATTATTCTGTTCATGACTACGCCGTGTCATAAGGTGGTTTTCCGCCTCCCCCAGTATAAAAAGCTGCTGCACATTTCACCATATCCTTGCTCACTAGCTATTGCACAGTGTAATCACCTGAATCATTGTCACTATTTCAATGGTTGAATACTCACATTTGGTGCAGGGCAGAGGAAGGGTTGTTGTAGGGACACGGCGCAAATCTTCTTTGGGCCATCGGCTGATAACCGCCAGGAACGAATCATAAACACCTATTTCCTTAATGCAAACACCAAATCCAATCACAGTATTGCCCAAAAAGTTGAAACAGGCACTAGTGGTATGGTGGATGATGGCGCGTGCCCGGGACGGAGGAAATAGAGGAGGATTTAACCCACTCAGTCCCGACCGTTTTTTTACGCAGCCTACCCCCAGATCTCGACCGATTTTCGACTTTTTGCTTTTTGGCTCAAACATCCGCTTTTTGTGAGAAACATCGAAAATTCATAGAGAAATCACCCTCCTGAGCTTATAAAATGTTGATACAGGTGTCATTCAGCCTTACATTTTCCTTCTTTTTCCGGGTACCTGGCTAAAGAAAATGAACTATGGAAGGGTTAACTAATTCAAGCCACTTTGAATTACGTATTTATTTATTTATTTGGAACGAAATTTATGTGTAGTACAAGTCTATATTTGTTTTCACACAATAATATAGGCAATAAAAGCATTGTTCACTCACCCCAGTATATGGCACATTCCTCTACGACATTACCACCTCATCACTTCTTTTTGTTTCTACCTCTAGCTTCTTTGTTTCTTTGTCCTCCACCTCAGGAATCCCTTTCACTGTGAATTTCATCATTGGAGAGACCGTGGGGCAACATACCTTTACTGGCCAGGTTACTGCTAACAGGTGAATTGCCGAGTGTGGGAGAAGGGGGTTAGGGGGGTTAGGTAGGCCCAGGCCATATCCGCGCTTGACAGCAGGTAGAGGAAGGTCTCCCACATGTCTACCAAAAATCACCTGTGAATGTTGAAAAATGTGCACACAATGGGCTTTGCAATTGAGTGATGTACGATGCACGTCGGTGAGTCCAACCACGGAAAAAAGTAGCAACATGCATTGTACGTTGGTGGGACTTGGAGGGTTAAAAGGACAGAGTCATGCGCTACCTTCTCCCCTGACAGCCAGTGTGGTACTAATTAACCTGGCAGTGCTGTCGCCTGTCAGGGGTCCCAGAGTTGCCAACTCATTACTTTCAGCAAGAGCCGGGCAAGCTATAACACTGTCAAAAATGACGCTGATTGGCCAAAAACTTAATTTTTGGCATAATTTTTTACCCTTTATGAAGCGTTTGTAGTCATCGTGCATTTACATGGAAAGACCCATATGATGCCTAATGCGTCATTGTCCACGAGAGGGTTAAAATGACTACTACTACTCTTTCTACTACTACTACTACTACTACTGCTGCTATTACTTTTTCTTCTTCTCCTTTTGCTGCTGCAACTGCATCTATTACAGAAGACAATGGCCACTATACTGGCTAAGATGATGTGTGTTTGGCGCCAATGTGTGTGACTGTGCAGTTCAATTCTGGATCCGCAGACTATGCCACACAGATGGCTTGTCAAATTTGTCTTTGCTGGGAGAACTCTGTTTTATTATGTCTCCACTGTCTGCGCCCTTCTCTGGTCAGGTTCCGAGCTTCTTCAAGATGAATGATTCCTTCACTGCTGAGGACTTGCCATTGTTTTCTGTCAGAGGTACTGGTTTCAAGTTCATTTGGTATGGTGTTGCATTTTTTCAGAGTTAACCTTATATAATCTTTATATCTCTTCTTCCGTCCCCCCTTGGGATGCGATGTGGTTTTGTAGTCAGCAAAACAGAAACTGGCGGTGCTCAGGAAGTGGAACGCGTGTCTGACTCATTTACACTATTTTTTAACCAGTACCGTTTCTGTGCTGCTTGAATTTGCCTGCTGGAAAATTTGTAAGTGTGGAACTTTATCCATCCATGTGAGTCCTAGGTTGTGCTGTAAGCACTGACTGTGAAAAGACTCAAGTTGTTTGATCTGATGTTTGTAAGTAGTCTAGGATTCAGCACCGTATAATAGGGTGGAGAGGCGTACATCTTTATATACTGATATCTTTGTCTTGATTTTCAAGTTGGTGTTTTTAGAGACTCTGGATGTGAAACGCTCAAAAGAGGCAGAGGCATGGTAGATTAGTGCAAGGACTTTTGCATCAGTGTTATGTTTATCAGTGAGCACACTTCCAAGGTAGGTAGAATTATCCCCCTGTTTTACATTTTCTCCATTTATCTTTTTTTTTTCTTTATGCAAGGAAGAAGGAACCAAAGGCCACGGGCCTGCATACTGTTCCTTCCAAGAAAAGAAAAAACAATACAAAAGAGAGCCAAATTCAAGATCCGTTCACTTCGAGATGCCTGGACACACTGCGTTTGAAAGACTGGAGATCGCAGAAAGTAGGAAATACAGACAGAGGAAGACAGTTCCAGAGTTGACCAGTTGCATAAATGAAGGACTGTGAGTAACGGTTAACTCTTGCATTAGAGAGTTGGACAGAAAAGGGATGAGAGTTTGTTGCTAGACGGGTACTACGTGCCCGTCGTAGGGGTGGAGGGATGCAAGCAGACAGTTCAGAGGAACAGTGACCGTTGAAGTAGCGATAGAAGAGAGATAAAGATGCAACAGTGCGGCGAAGAGACAAAGGTTGAAGGGAATCAGTAAGAGGAGGAGAGTTAATGAGACGAAAAGCCTTTGAGAAGAGATGCATGTGGGGAGTCTCCCCACACATGAGAGTTGTAGTCCATACACGGGCGAATAAAACCCGTGTACAAGGTCAACAACTGTGCAGGGGTAAAGAAAGTTTGGAATCGGCTTAGCACACCTAATCTCTTTGAAGCAGATTTCACAAGAGATGTAATATGTTCTTTCCAAGACAAATCCCGAGAGAATGAAACCCCAAGCATGTTCAAGGATGATGCAGGACTGAACTGGACATTATTAAACATTAATGGGTAATACTGAGGAAGATTTCGTCGGGTTGATAAGTGTTAGAACTGAGTTTTTGTTGAAGTAACTGCTGAGATGGACGTTGCGGGAACCGAATGGAAAAGTGAAGGGTGAAATCATCAGCGTAAGAATGGATAGGGTCAGATGTACAGCTTAGAATGTCATTGATGAATAAAAGGAAGAGAGTTGGTGATAGGACAGAGCCCTGAGGAACACAATTGTTGATAGATCCAGGAGAAGAACGATGGCCGTCTACAACAGCGGCCATAGAACGACCAGAAAGGAAGCAGACATGCAGGAGCCAGAAAACCATATAGCCAAGTCATCCACATAGAGGGATGAGGATACTCCAGCAGGCACAGTGTCAAGAATACCATTAATGGCCACTGCGAACAGGAAAACACTTATGACACTCCCCTGTGGGACAGCTTCCTCTTGGCATAGTGGCGCAGGGTGGGTAGAACCCACACGGACCCGAAACAAACGATCAGTCAAGAAGTCTCCAAGCAACACAGGCAGGCGACTACGTAAACCAAAGGAATGAAGTTGCTGAAGGATGCCATGGTGCCAGGCAGTGTCATAAGTCTTCTCAAGGTCAAAGAACATAGCCACAAGATATTGCTTAGAGGCAAAAGCTTCACAGATCGATGCCTCTAGCCTGATAAGGTTGTCTGAAGTACACTGTAATTTATGGAAGCCACTCTATGAAGGAGAGAGAAAGCAACCCTTCTCTAGAATCCACACAAGCCTGACACTGACCATCTTTTCGAACAGCTTGTAGAAGCACGATATTAAAGTAATTGGGTGATAGCTGGAGACATGGGAATGATCCTTACCAGGCTTGGAAATGGGGAGGACAATACCCAACTTCCAACTCTTGGAGATAGAGCCCTCACTCCAAACCCTGTTAAAAAGGTCCAGTAATAACTGTATTGATTCAATCGGCAGATGATGCAACAGAGCATATGGGATGTCGTCAGGCCCAGGTGCAGTGTCACCACACTCCAAGAGGGCAGCACGCAGCCCACGGAGGCTGAAGTCTAAATTATATGGCTCTCCACTGCGAGAGCGAAAGGCAAGACCTAGCCTCTCCTGATCCTTACGAAAGCTAGCACACGTCTTAGAAGGATCCTTTTTTTGAGACAGCACAAAGCTCGTTTGCAAGAGCAGAGGCTCCTGCATCTGGTGCAGACACAAGATTTCCGTGAAGTCGCAACACCAGTGGGGAGGGGAGCAAGAACCTACCAGAGTTCTTGCGCACCTTTTTCCAAACCATAGGCATTGGTGTAGAGGACTTAACTGTAGAAACATACGACCTCCACGAGTTAGAGTGAGCATTCTTCATAATCCATCTATAGTGAGCACGGGATTTACGAAACTGGATTTTTAGAAAAACAACACCATGATTGGCAAAATACCGATGGGCAGCCACTTTGTAAGCTCCTTTTGCTATAGAGCAGTCATTCCACAATGGCACAGGTCTCCAGGAAAAAACACCAGATGTCCGTGGGATGGAATGAACCCCTGCTGTGAATAGAGTCGTAGTAAAATAGTTGAAAATCAGTAAGCTTGTAGGCAAATACACGCAGTTCCTCAAAGAGAGACCACTCAGCCCTATCCAGAGACCAGCATGGCATAAGGGCTGCAGGAACAGTGCGGGTAGTCTGGACCAACATAGGATAACGGTCACTACCATTCAAGTCATCCAAAACCTCCCAAGAAAAATCAAGGGCACAATCAGGGGAGGAGATGGAGAGGTCAATGACAGAATACATGCCAGTCTCAACATGAAAATGGGTGTGCCTTCCATCGTTCAGGACAACCAAATCTAAATCTTCAACCAATGAGGCAAGAAGATCACCCCAGAGAATTGAAAGTGAGTCACCCTACAAAGGATGGCAGCCATTAAGGTCACCAAGGAGTAGAAAAAGGTGTGAAAGTTGGCTGATAAGGGTCTCCAGATCAGCACGCATAACAGGAACAGAAGGTGGAAGGTACGGACAACAGATGGTATAGCACTTCCCAACGTGCATCTATACCGCTAGAACTTGATGGGGAGACTGTTTTGCAAAGGATATAAAGAGGACATCAGATCGGCATAAAATGGCACAACCACCGCTGTGACCGCCAGGAGGAGATGCATGGAAGACCTTATACCCCCTGATAGAAGGAAATGGTCTATTCCCCATCACTGTCGCCTGGAGACAGACACAAAGCGGGCTCAGAGCAGAAAGTGATAACTGCAATTCCTCTTACTTTGCCATGGCACCTCTACAATTCCACTGAAGACAGATTGGTACTGATTGAGCCATTTTGATTAGTATTAAAGAATATGAATTGAGAAACACCAAGGCTATGTACCAACCTCGTTGGGAAAGGTGTGAAAGCCATTCTTCCTAGGCAAGGAACTCTGCCTCACCAACCAAGAAGACAATGAAGATTTAGAGTTTCTATGGGTGGAAGGTCCTTTACCCCAAGACACGTCCTGCACATTGCCAGAATGAGCCCGAGGCACAGAGACATTCCTGGAAGACCCACTCGCTCCATCCGCACACCCACTTGGGGGCCCAGATGGCATAACTGGGCCAATTGAACCCTCCCCAACCGAATCAACCAATGGTTGGCTGCCGGGTGACGGATCAGAGGGAGCAAGCGACTGAGCCCTTTGAGTATCTAAAGACCCAGAACCTGCTACACCTGAGCAAGAGGCAGGGGCTGGAATCCTAGAAAGACCATCACGAACACCTACCGACTGAGACGCCACTACTGGCCGGGTTGTTGAGTGAAGAGCCCTCTCAGAATCCTCATGCAGTACAGAAATTTGAACCTTAGAAAGAGGGGAGTCACACAAAGACTTCCCACTCCTCACTCGTTTGAGGTTGGTAGATGCAACCTCCATCTCTACAACAGAACTTGAAACACTAGAAACTGTAGAGGCACACTGTAGAGAAGACTGAACACCAGTAGCAGAGCGAGCAGATGGTACAGGAGCAGCAGTCGGTACGGGAGTAGCAGCCAAAACAGGACCGTCAGCTGGTACAGGAGTAGCAGCTGGTACAGGAGCAGCAGATGGACGAGATGAAGACTGCAAAGGTACCTGAGTCCTTGGGAGAGCACGAGGAGGAGGAGTAGGACGTCCAGTATCTGACAAGGGACGAGGAGAAAGGTCAGTGGAAGGAGCAGGAACCCCACGATGGCAAACAGCATGCTTTGGAACAGAAGCAAAGGACACACCTGGGTGGACATACATAGATGTGACACGGTCCTTCAGTAAAACTCAGCCTCTCCGTTGCTCTGAGAGACAAAATTTCTTGTTCCATTTTGTAACGATCACAAGATTTAGAAGAGGCAGCATGCTCATCACCACAATTGACACAAGATACAGGACCAGGGCATTCCACACCCTCATGTACACTCGCAGCAAAAAGTCTCTGATCAGGCTGTGATAGGAAGGCACGGCCACCACGGGGCAGAGCATCTGAACATGTCCAACATATCGTGCCTGCTCTAGTAAACATTTCATGAACAGTGACTGTATTGTTTTCGCATGCAGTGATATAGGTCAAAGGTTAGTGTATTGTATTGTAAATACTATATTAGAGACTGATGCACGCCGTATGATCTGAGAATGAAAAATTATACAGACACAATCAACAGAGGGTGTCTGAGGAAATAAACCTTCAAGTATTCTCAGTTGGAAACAGTTTCACATGCTGCACGCGAGCCAGTTGGGTGAGATGGGGTAGTTGGAATAGCGTATCTGACATACAGCAGAGACCTGCCCAGTAACAAACAAAAGGGTATGTGACCTATTCCCCTGAGTATTGGCTTCTGTTAATAGATTATACCTTTGGCAACAAAATATCCGTATAACCTCTGTGTGAATAGTACACTTAACCCTTTCACGCAAGGTAAGTTTTAATAAGTTTCATGGCTCATGATTTTAATCCCCCCTCCCCAGCTTCAGTGGCAGCCCGCGTGACGCAAATTTCACGTATTCTCGCCTCATTTTCGCCACCCAAACCTCAAAATATTGCCATGAAACCTACATCGTCTTATTCGCCGATGTTTGTTTTAGCTGACAGGCAAACAAACAAACAAAAACTACGAATAAAAGTACATTAGGCCACCGTGAATAAACATTTCGGAACATGCATCTCACTTCCCAACATCGTCGTTCGAATGTTTTTCATCATTCAGAAAAATGTTATTAGAAGTTTTGATAGAGAATTTCATTTGCTTTCAAATGAGGTTTGTCCGGTTGTGATGCGATTTGTAGGTTTCGAGAAAATAGCCAAAAACTAAAAGCCATTAAAAAAAATGTTTTTATTCAGGGACCTCTAGCTCAGAAGTTTTCTTGCCCACCTCATGTTTTTATTACATAATCTTATGTAGAATTTCATGAGCTTTCTCCTGATAACCGGTTTATTTTGATACGCCTCATAGTTCCCGAGTAAATCGCAAAAAACTACAGGGTACTCGCGGCCGCGGTGCACTTTCCTCTTGGGCGGACAAAAACCGTTATAATTCCGCCTATGTAACAAGGACTTTTCATTATATAAATTACATAGTTATGTTTTATTCATCCGTAGAATTTACTGATCTTTATCATGGTCCTTACAGGAAATCGATTAGCCCAATAGTTATCGAGCAAACGGAGGTCAAAGGAAGAATACTTCTCCGAGCGGTGACAGCAAGAAATAAACACACGCTTCGCGTGCCTGTACCCTAAAAACTTAGCTTCCCATGCTTTTCCCTTTATATTTCTTTTCAAGTACTGATGTTTACTGTTATATTCTTCCTCATGATGTTGTCAAAACATCAACGTGACTATTACCTGGACCGAAAAGAACATACCTTCAGGTTCACTCTCATTTATTCCTGTCTCACCCATACCTAAATATTTTTGCTTGCTAGTGGTTTTATTTTGTCTTATTCAAAGTCTATCTGCAAAATGTACGAGGGTTTCTTTTTTTATATTGCTATAAGAATGTCAACATCACCTCTAGTCTTTGTCACA
>JAGKTI010029182.1:0-12724 GCA_018397915.1 Birgus latro | reverse complement strand
TGTGGCGGGGGGTGGGGTTCTGGCCGCCCCCTCCGTCCCGCCCTCCCCCCCTCCCCCCCGGTGCCCGAGCTGCCCGCTGGTTAGGTGGTGGGGGTCAAGGGAAGGGTTTTGGGGGGGGCAGCTCGGACGGGTGTAGTGTTGCCGGGGGGGGCGGTGAGAGGGGGGCTGGGGGAGGGGGGTGCAACAAGGAGACAGAAGCGAGGCGTTGCATGCATGATACCCTTGTGTTGCAGGTGTTGCAGGACGGCGCCACCACTCACCCCGACCCACTGGCCCTGCGCGGTGGTGGGAAGGGGGGAGGGGGAGAAGGGGGGTCAGTATGGCTCCTGTGGGCTGGGGGAGGCACTTCTCTCTCTCTATCTCTCTCTCCTACTTCCATTACACTTACCTCCCCTGCATTTTCCTCCTCTTTTTTCTGTCTCGCCTCTCCTCTCCCCTGCCTCCATTTCACTAACTCCCTTGCTTCTTTCTCCTCTCTCTTTCTCTTCTCCCTCATACCTCCACTACACTTACCTCCTCTACCTCTTTCTTACCTCTCTCTCTCCCCTCTCCGTAACTTACCTCCTTTGCTTCCCTTTGAAATTTCCTAATCTTCTACCTCTGTTACACTTACTACGCTTGCTTCTCTCTCTCACTCTCTCTCTCTCTCTCTCTCTCTTCTTCTTCTCTACTTACCTCCCCTGGCAGAAGAACCCCCACATATGGAAGTGTGCATTAACAAGACAGAACAGTTTCAGGTTGACTTGAAACCTCACCAGTTATGCTTCTTTCTCTTCTCTCTCTCCATCTCATCTGTACTTACCACTACTGCTTCTATCTTTCCAAGACTTTTACCTCTTTATCACTCTCCCTCCTCGCTCGCTCCTCTTTTCTGTTCTTTACCAGGCTTTTCATAATGTAATACCCTGTACATTCTTCGCTCCTACCCTTGTCTAATTCTCACACTTGACAGGAACTGCCTGGTATATGCCTATTTTTAAAAACTAACCTTTCCTCTTCATTTCATTTTACCTTCTAACCTCTCTCTCTCTCTCTCTCTCTCTCTCTTCCCTTCTTGACGTAATCATCATCATCATCTTCATCATAACCCAGTGTCCTTACTAGATGAGATACGATGGATCAAGAAACAAGATGAAAACATGTGTGAAAACTATCAACAGAGTGTTCAGTGATGGGCCAAACATCTCTTCCCTAATCATTCAAACTTTTGAGATTCCCAGCCTAACCTCACACATCACGTATCCATCATTTTCCACTTCCATCGCGTGTCTTTTTTCTTTGTTATTCTTGCTATTTTCAGATGATTTTATTTAGTTTGAAAGGTTTTCGACCTGTGGACTTCGCTACAGCCTTCAGCAACCCACTCTATGCTAGAAAACGTTCCCAAGTGGAATATAATCGTATGTTAATGGCAGGAACACATCAAAACATGTCATCGGATTCATGAGGTATAGTAGTAGTAGTAGTAGTAG
Organism: Birgus latro; assembly: GCA_018397915.1. Lineage (NCBI taxonomy): Eukaryota > Metazoa > Arthropoda > Malacostraca > Decapoda > Coenobitidae > Birgus > Birgus latro. Next base: position 11,252 of record JAGKTI010029182.1, on the reverse strand, counting down.
TAGTAGTGGTAGTAGTAGTAGTAGTAGTAGTAATGGTAGTAGTAGTAGTAGTAGTAATGGTAGTATTAATAGTAATTGTTGTTCCTGCTGTTGTAATTCCAAGCTCATCAGACGTAATCCTAGTGGAATGTAGGCTGAAGCTGCCCTGTTCCTGCAGTCCACCATCCTCCTCTCAGGAGATTGGGGGAAGCTAAGGGACGTTTGTATAACCAAGCAGGGGAGTTGCCCAGTCATATCGGTGCCACTGCACGAAGGCGTCCCTCACCAGCACCTGATTTACTGGGTTAATGTTCTTTATAACGCCAATGGGTTACACACCTTTCCGTCGTATTAAAAAAATAAAATGCTGTCCTTGTCATGTGTGTGTCTCCGAACATTCTCCTTCCATTTATTCCCATCTTCACCTACGCTAACGAAGTTGGACGGAGGTTAAGCATTCGCCTATGTCTGTCTGTCTTTAGCTAAGATATCTAAAAAAAAAGATGTTACTGATTTTCAATGAAACCTAGCGGATGCGTGGGCAGTGGGTCAATGAAGGTTTGATTAGCTTTTGAGGTGGATCGGAACCCTGATGCGTGAATAAAATAATAATAAATGTTACTGGCGTTGGCGGAGGAATGCGCTCTCTGAGACTGTGTAAAAGGGCAGACTAAGACAACAGAAGTAAGTGACAAAGTGAGGCCACACAAGTATTCGTCTCGCAGGAAGAGGAATTACTCTCATTGGCGATGGCGGAGGTACACGCTCTCTGAATGCTTTCTTGTTAGTAATATATTTGCTTCCTCAACTACGATAATATATCTCTCAGACTTACATAATTTTTCACCACCTTAACCATCTTCTAGAATTTAACCACTTCAGTCCAAGACCGTCATCTCTCTTTTACTCCTACTTTCTTCTGGCCACCGCGGTGACCAAGTGGTTAGCATCGCTGAGTGCAAACCTGCCGGCCCGTTATCACCAGGGTTCGAATCCTCGTGCGGGCAGCTGGCGTCACTCGTCTCAGGTGTCCAGCCACCCTTGTGAGGTGATAGGTAAAATGAGTGCCTAGGCTAAAACCTAGGGGAGGTAATTGTGGTAACCTGGATGATGCAGTGGCTTTGTGTCCCAGGATATTGGGTGAATAACCCGCTACAGGCTCAAAGGCCCATATTTCGGCGACGAGCACCGCAACTAAGCGCCTTATGGTGTCTGCTCCCGTCTTTACCTTTTACTTTTACCTTTCTAGCGAATTTATGCAGATTAGATTAGACTTCGAACTGTGGGATTAGATACGGTCTCTGTCGACCCCTTCAACACCAACGGCTCTAAAAATAAACTGTTAGCTGCCACGTAACACAAACGTCCCTCAGCTCCCTCCCAGTCCACCGAAAGGAGGATGAGACTGCAGGGACAGGCACCTTCAGCCTGCTATCCAACTGATTCACGTCAGATACACCAAGGGCCTCAGCAACCAAACAACTCTCTTTGTTGATTTTCGTCCTATTGCAGCATATTTCCTGTAGGTCATTGGTAGCATAAGACAATTCTAAGGCTGTACGTCCTTTCCATAGCACCACCTCTTGGCTAACGCTGTGTTCTAATGTTCAATCCCTCACTACACTTACGCACTTGTTTAGTTTATTTCAGCTACCTCCATTTTTATCCATCTTAAGGGAAAATCTCTTGATTTACTGCTCTGAGGCCCAAGAACACCTTCAATAATTTTGTTACAAATGAATCGATTTAACTGAAACTTTGTGTTTAATATCTTCACGTCATTATAATTTGTCTGTAATTGTATCAAATTTTGAAAGTGGTCTCCTTCAGCGTTACAATATAAATGAACCCGGTGTTCCAAACTACCAATTTTTAGGTGCAACCAATGGTTTCACTCTCTCTAATAATGATTTCTTTCTGTTGATTAGATGTGCGGGACGTGTTTTTAAATTCTTTTCACGTAAAATGATCCACTGATATGGAAAATGATCATGATCTTAAAAAAGGCAGAATAAAAAATGCGCTGATAGATATGGCATTATCTCTGGTTCAGTCAGTTGGTCAAATGATGCTCACTCACCGCCGTGCTGGTGACTGAGCAACATTCCGCTTCCAGCATGTCTCTATTATTTCAAATGTTGGGGAAATTTATCAGAAGTATATGACTGGCAAAGACCGAAGTTTGTATATGCAATGAGTTTCATTTACATCCCTTCATTAATAGCGAATATAATGACGCAATTCTGGAGCCTATAGTAATGAATCAGCTTTTATTACAGGAGTAGGCGAAGGCTGTTCAAGATAAGGTGAGGTCCCTTAGCAATGAAAAGTTGTAGCTGGAGGTCATTTACACACTGACAGGCCCTGCAATGGCCCAAAACCACTTTTGCGACAGTTAATTATGTAAGTTCACTGATTATATGGCTCCTGGTGGTAGAGAGGGTAATTTTGGCCCTCCAGTTAGATTGAGCCTATGCAGGTTTATATTCAAGGGGTAGTTGGAGCTTATTGCTCACGTAACGCCACTCAGGGATGAGGGAGGCTGGTCACTTTCATCTTAAATGCTAGGACCAACTTGCCTAGCCCCGGGCTCCTACGCTTCTCATGGGGCAACACAGGATTAGATGATGATGATGATGATTTCATTGATTAACTGGCCAATGCAACAAGCCTCCCCTCGTTGGTTTTCTTAAGGCAAGTGTTGTCGCCCTCACTGTAGCTCTTCGCACCAAAGGGTACAGACGTGTCTCTCTGCTGTGCTCTTGCTCACTTAGCTTTTCTGTTCGTGACTTTTTCTAGCTATGGTGAGGGTGACGTGACTCGAAAGCCTCTTTCTCTGTTGCGTTTTTTGCACTGTTTGTGCATAATGCTTTTTTGTGCCTGTTATTTTTGCGATTTGTTTATGACCTATGGTGGTGCACGTGACGGTCACGGGTGAATTGCTTTCGGTTTCTTGCTATGCACTGCAGCTGCAGTGTTTGTCAGTGTCTTCTGGTGCCTGTCCTAATGTACACTATGTTTCCTATGTGTTCTAGTGTTTTTGTGTTTTTATTTATTCCTCTGTTCTATTCCTCACCATTCTTCCCCTCCGTCTCTTGGAAGATGAAGAGAGGACAGAGTGAGGTGCTGGGATAGCAGCGGCAATTAGTGGCCGCAGTTGTGCTTGTGCTTAGATTATGGGAGTTCACATTTTTGTGTTACAGTGACTTTTTTGCCCACCTCTCTGGCTTATCTGGTCCTTTATCTATTCCTTTATCCTTCCTTTTCCTCCCTTCTGTCGCTAACCTTCCTCCCTCTTCCCTGCTGCCTTCCCATGGCCTCATCTTTCATTTCCCCCACCGCACTGCTCCTTCCTTTCTTCCTTCTCGGTTGCTTGGTCGGAGGGTGGGGAGTGGTGGATGGTGATGGATGGGTGGGTGAGGAAATTGTGGGCACACTGGGGTGGAAGAAGTTGGCCGGGGTAGTAGAGTCGGGGGACATAGGGATGCATGGGTGGAGAGGGCTCTGATAGCTAGGTGTGAGGAGTGGGAATGAGGAAGGCTGTAGGGACTGGTGTTGGGGTAGGGTGTGGCAGCAGTGTGAGCATTTTGCCAGCCTTGTCTTCCTTGCCCTACATATCATATAGCCTGAGCAGCACTGCTTGGGGTAACTGGTATGTGATTGCCAGCCTTCCCTAAGTTCTCTGGACTTGACTGTTCTGCTTTGTGCATCAAATAAAGGGGTTCTTCCCTTCTCTCGCTGTTCTCTTAGTTATGCCATATGCCTCCCCTTTCAGGCTGATTTCTGGACGCCTAAGCCTACTTATTCAACGAGGGGCCGTTCTGGGAGGACAGTCTTGGATGGTCATGACACGTGCTCTTCCCATGCCTGATGGGGAACACCTATGATCTGAGAATCTGTCCAGTGTGTGGACTCTGGCTCTAGGCTTTACGGTGGGCCTCAGACATCACTTCCTTCCCAGAGTATGTCTGGCAGAAAGCCTCCAGGGTGAGAACCCAGAAAGTCTTCAAGAAGAATGGTTCTGGGTCACTCTCAGAGGTTTAATGTGACCTTGAGGTCAAGGGTCTCTGTTGCCGGAGTTGGTCTACCAACTCCCTGTGGCCAACAGGACCCTCTCTAGGGCAAGTCATGGCCCTGGACAACACTGCTATGAAAACAGTCATTAGGGGAGTGTCCATGAGCACCCCCTAATTCAGACACAGACATGGAGCTTTTCCCAGCTTGGCCCTCAGTCTGCCTGGGATCTACCCCGGTGGGGGTACATCCCTGGTGTTGAGAGTTCCCATCCCTTGGGCTCCCTCTCCCTCTGGGTTGTCCTGCTCCCGCAAGAGACTAGGCATGTCCATTCTAGGAGGGTCACAGGGCAGCACCACTGCCCCAGGGGAGCTGAGGAACTGTGTTCCTCTGACTTCTACTTCCCCCTGCCTCGCCCTTCTTGTGCAAGAGAGCAGAGGAAAGCATTCCAGGAGAGACAGGGGAAACACAGGAAGCATTCATCTGTTGCCTCACAGTCCTTTCCCCACATGGAAGAATGCCCGGGGGAATGGGCCAGGGAGCACCAAGACCAGCAAGGAGAGGAGTGCACCAAGGAAGACCTCAAGGAGTGCTACAAGGAACACCACAGGGAGCACATTAACCCCCAGGCACTGGTCCACGTCATATGACGTGTTGGTATAGGACACCGGTCCACGTCATACGCGCGGGCATGTTTGAACTTTGTTGTGCACAATATGGACTCATAGTATTGTCCTGGCCTGGCTGATGCGTGGGGTGATGCTGGCTGGCCGAGGTAGGGGGTTGGGGTGGGGGTGGGGAAGGGGTGGGAGGGTAGCCCAGCAGTAAGGAGAGCTGTGGTGAAAGGTGGTGGGAGGCCAGTGTAGGGATAGTGCAGCCTTGGAACCAGCTGATACCGGTGAGGGGTAGGGGTAGGGGTCGGGAGGGGTGGGGTGGGGTGGGGTGGGGTGGTGGGGAAGGCTACTAGGGGTCTCTGAGGGGTGTGGTGGAACGTGTATGGTTGCTTGAGTACACTTGTAGCCAATCTTTATTACAGTAGTTACATTCTTGTGTTTTTTTTGCTATTTTAGTTGTAATATTGTGTTCATCAGCACTGTGAATTAGTGACAGAAACAGACACATTCCAAACATTATTTTGGTGCTAGATAATCCTCCTTCCTCCTTCCACCACCATTGCCAACACACCACCGCGACCTTGAACACGCTAAGCCCAGCCACCAAGCACCCAACTCCCTCACACCACACCACCACCTCTAAATCACCAACAGAGAGTAAGTATGCACTTCTGATATGTTTTTTGTCATTTGTGATTAATTTGTAATGAAAAAATATATATATTTTGAAGAAAATCGATTTTCCTGAAAATAACCCAGTTCTGGGACGAGGATAGGTCTACTCATGCCCGGCGCCTAGATGTTAATGAGCATCCTATGGAAAACAGTGAGGAGTGTTTTTGGACCACATAGATAAGTGCTCCAGGAAGTGCCACAAGGGACACTGGGGAGTGTCGTAAGGAGACCTCCTGGCAGTGCATAGAACAGCAGTCTCTGTCCAGCTTCTCCCAGTGCTGCTCACTAAGTCCTGTGAGGCACTCCTGCCCCAGCTCCTGGCAATGGTCAGCCATACCTCCTGCAGCTCAGTGGGATCTGTGGTTGCTTGCAGTGACAATGGAGTCCCTTCAACAGCTGGCCACAGCTCTAGAGCACAGGCAAGGCCAGAAAAGGCAGCTCTGCAGCAGCATCTCTTCTTCACTCAGTGCAACATCCCTGAAGTGGGACCATGAGGAGGGCCATCTATGAGAAACTCCCCTCAGTCCTGCAGCAGGAACAGAGGCCCAGCAGCTCGCTCTCTATGAGGTGAGTGTGGGGGAAGGGTCAACTGAGCACCAGCCAACGCCCTGCATCATGCAAAGGAGTTCTGCAGAATACACTGATTACGAGGATGGTTGGGATGGGGATCAGGTTATAACCCATTTCTATAAAACACTACGTCTGCAGTACTGCTTTATGTTACGTAACTCCATGCTTCACTTCCCCTTCTTTAATAATTTTAAAAAATATTTTGGGATTATACATTTTTGTGTAATATGTTTTAGTACTTAGTCTTACTCTTTTACCTTATTTCCTTTAGATCACTGATTATGAAATTTTGATGTCAAAATGTCTGAAACTAAGATGCTGCTTGCGACTACGCTCGTTGTCCTCTTCCTGCTCAAGTTGAGGTACCTTACGAACACCCTACTACCTGAAATTCTTGCTTCGGCACGTCCATCCCCGAGCTCGGTTCCATACAGATTAGATGTTATTGAAAAGGGTAATGTAACTCACTTCAGGGATGATGTTCCTGTCCTGAGCATTGACTGTCCCCAAGCAGGATTTGTAAAAGGACAGGCCGACGGTTAACCTGAGTTACCTCAACGAGTGCATCAATTTTGGATGCTGACAGCAGCTAAGATATGCCTCTCCCTGCACAAGGGAGACTAGTTCATCCCATTCGATCTACACAATGTTTTTTGGCATGCCCCCATTCACCTTCATTTCCACAACTTCCTGGAAATCTGAGTTGATGACATGCCATACAAGTTCACATATTGTACTTTCCCTTCGGTCTGTGCCTGGTTCCCAGGGTCTTCACCAGGTTGACCAAAGTGCTGGCAAGGCAGCTGGCATTGGAGGGTGTGTCAACATGCAATGTAGGTGAATGACTGGTTCTTCCTGGCAACCATCAAAGAAGAGTGTTGTCAGGTATACACTAGTGCTACAACAAGCAGATCAGATGACCTTGTCCATCCTCTAAAAGTTTGGCTAAGAGTGGGGCTGGATACCACACAGGCCCAGATCTGACTAGCATCAGACAATAAAAGGCAGCTCCAAAGTAAGGTATTCAGGGTGGTCATTTTAAGGTCAATGACCCAGAGGCAGTGGAAATCACTCTTTTGAGGACTGAACTTTATGGCATACAGTATATCCTCTCTTGACTGGCTGGCTCACTCTTGGTCAGGGAGGAGCTGTTGGACAGCTGCAGTAGAGCAATGTTTAAGGAATACACTCATTTCTATATCCCACGGCTTCACCAAGCTCCTGTGACCATGGCTCAGAACCTCTGCTCGTTGTATGAGTTCTGTTGATGCCTCAAGAACCTCAGCTCCCAGTGGTGATATGTGGCTCCCACCTGGGGTATGGCATGCATCTGACACATTCTCCAGTGGTAAAGGTGTGCATGGAACAAGAGAATGCCTCTCATATCAGTGTCAAGGAACTGTGGCTGGTACTTCTGGCCCTGCAGAAGATCCAGCACTGGCCAGGGATGGCAGTCCGTTTCCAAACGGACAATCAAGTAGCAGTGCATTGCTCAAACAAGCAGGTTACCCTGCAGTTGAAGGATTAGCTTACCCTGACAGAGATCTTGAAGTGGTCACACCACTGCCGGTTGTGGCTGCTGACACTGTCTGCTTAGTGAGAAGAACCAGTGGGCTGATGCCTTCTCAAGATTCAATTCACCTTCTTCAACTGGACTCTCCACTGCCACGTGTTCAACTCATGGTCCACTGAGGTCAACTGCAGATCCACTTCTTTGAAATGAAGGAAGCACACCAGTTACCTCTCTACCTAACTCATCTGAAATGGACACCACTTGTCGGTCTAGATGCGTTCAGGGAGAACTGGAACAGGTGGTACTACGTGTAACTGCTCCCACAGTTAGCCACAAATTTCTCAATGTGATAAAGAAACTGACAGCCTTCAAAGTCCCCTCCTCATTGCTCCCAGGTGGCCAAGCCAACCGTTTCAGGGATCACCGGAAAGCCTGTCTCAACCCCCTACCTCTGGGGTGGACCGCCATTCCACAGTGAACCTTAACGTGTGGTGCTTCTCAGGATGCCTCTGACATCTTGCTTCACGATGCTTGTACTCTCCATCAAAACACATGTTCTGTTGGTGTCATTTTGCACTTCAGGGTGGAAACTGGTAATACACTGGTGACGTACAAGTAGTCCCTTATTCTTCCTGTCCAGCCTCATCCACACGAAGGACAGTGCTTCCATCAACGTCTCAGTCCACCTGGTAGCCCTTGTAGACCCCTTGCAGTATGGGGTTCATCAGGCCCTGCCAATGTGTTGTTACCCTATTGAAATGGCCTTACCAGGAAGGACCATACTGGCCTCTCTTGAAGGTCCTCGATAGAATACGCTCCTCTATCTACACCAGGGACCCCCAGACCTATCACAATGGAGTGGCAGATGTCACAGCTGATTACGTTGACATGCTACCCACAGTGCATCAGGGTACTGAAGGACAGTTTGGTGGTGTCCTTGGCATCTCCATGATCACTAGCCAAAAATGAGAACTTCCACTTGGGCCCATGTACTTCTTGGTGACTCTCTCCTGCTACCTTATGTGCCTTGTCACTGCTTTGAAGGCTTGCACTGAGGCTTTGGTAGTGGTGGCACCACTTATGATCCTTTTTAGCAGCAATCTGAGCATCCTTCTTTCGACTAATGCCCTGTCTAAGATCGTTCGCAACTGGGCCATCAGGGCTCATGGGCTTCAGGGAATGGTGGTTTATCTGTCTCTGGTACAGGAGGAGGCCACTGGAACTCAGCCACCTCATTTATCATGAGACAGCTCAGCCACAATCTCTGCAATACACCTTGTGTAGCGCTGGGAGTGTTCCAGTGATGGAGGTGGGTGGGGCACAGCAAGAACTGCACTGGGCTGCACTCCTCGGCACCCTCCTCCAGGGTCCCAACACTGGGGCGCCTGTAGTACTCCCCCTCACCATCAATGCTTGGCAGTTGCAATGCTTTCATTTCTGCAATACTATTGTTATGGGGATAAGCCCTATGTCTCCTATTTTGTGCTTGATTGCAGTGGGGCCACTGAGTCCAGGTGTTCGATTAAGTTTGTAGTTTGTGAAGCACTGAATGCCCTACAGTCTGCGTTGGACACAGTAAAGTCCCAACTGTGACGGCCTTGGGTACAAGAAAGCCTGGATATGAAGTCAGTGTGACAGTTCACACTGTTTTTTGCATTTGCTCTGCTTGTGTCTGATAGGAGGGTCGGCCTACTGGAACTGTCTCTCCTGTAAAAGAGAAACATCCTTGGAGTGAGATCCTTCTTGTGCCCTGGCCTTTAACGAAAAAAGGAGGGGAACTGATGATGGCAAGCCTGGTGCTTTAGTCTCAAAAAGTTTAACTGTCTGTGCATGCCTTCTGTCCCGCACTGTCGGCTAATCCATTTATGCAAGTAATGATGCGAAAGAGAAAGTGAGTTGTTCTTCACCTTTTCCCAGCATGCTTGTGTTATGCAGTTTTTCAACACTGAGGGACATTCCTTGCCATAAACAGGCCTTTTGCCTTCGGCTTACAAAGCCGAAACTCCTGTTACTAAAACAGCTTTGAAACTCCTTTGAAATAATAAGAGTTGTGCAAGGCAAAAGTTAAAAGCCTATTTAAAGAAAAGGAGGTCCGTTAATATTAATATATCTACCCTCTGTGCTTTTTTCTTTGTGTGTGAATCAGATGTTTCTGGAACAAGGGTGACATCGCTTGGCCTAAGGGAACTAGGGAAGGGAGGTTTGACACATTGTCCAGTTAGTCAATTGACTAATTTCCTTTTTTTTTTTTTCGAAGTGATTGTCGTGATATTGGTTCCAGCCAACTGCAAGGCTCGGCAATGCTGAAAGTCTTATTTCTTTTTTATTTAATGACCTCCACCTTCAGCTTTTCATTTCTAATGAATCTGTCACGTCATTAACAGGATTTTGGCCCTTGACTTGCAAAGCCATAATTTTGACATCTCTGGTTTGACAAATCTCTCCTAATCTGAGTATGTTTTTTTTTTTTTTTTTTTTTCTGGAGAATGTAAGAGCTGCAGCATCAAGAATGAACACTCTGAGAGTGCAACACCCGCACCCTGAAATGGTCTATGGGACGAATACTTAAATTAGCCGTGTGACTTTGAACGTCGATGAATTGTTCTCAGAATCAAATAACTCCCTTCTTGCGTGATCCCAAACATTTCCACTAAGTCTGGTTTAACCCACCCAGTCCCGACTGTTTTTTACCCAACCCATCCCCAGAACCAAACCGATTTTCAACTTGTCTTTTTTTGGCTCAAACCTTCGGTTTTGGTGAGAAACATCGAAAATTCATCGAGAAAGCACTCACCTGAAGTGAAAAATATTCTAAACAGGTACGAGATCCCTCACCTGACTACCATTTTTTTATCATGCCGCGCTCCATAAAATACGATCCCTATGCAAGGGAAACTTAACCAAAACCACACAGCCTCGTATATATTTATTTATTTGGTATGAATTTAAATGTAGTACAAGAGTATATTGCTTTTCACGCAATAATATAGGCGATATAAGCGCTGTTCCCTTACCAAATACATAGTGCACCTAACTTGGCGATGTTACCTCCTCATTACTTCTCTTGATTACTAACTCTGGTGCCACATAATCTTTGTCCTCCATATCAGGAATCACTTTTGCCCTGAATTTCATCGTCAGAGAGACCGTGATGCTATGTGTCTTTACTGGCCGGGTCACTGCTAACAGGTGAGTTGTGAGAAAATCGCGCACCCCCTGANGGGGGGGGGGGTTGAACAGGGTCAGGCAGCGTTGCCGCCTGGCTGGGGGTAGAGGAAGGTCTCCCACATATGCCTACCAAAAATCACCCGCAAATCTTGAAAAATGTGCAAATGACGAACCTTGCAATTGACTGATGTACGATGCACGTCAGTGGGTCTCTGCGTGGAAAAAAGTTGTGACGTGCATCATACGTTGGGGGGACTGGGCGGGTTAAACTAGATCAAAATTATCTGAGTTGACCCTATTCTGTGGTCTTGAACTTAAACCTACAGTCCACATTATCGATTATCTTCATCCTTGGCTGACCCCTATTCCTTCTAAAAGTTTGGTCCAAGTCGAGTTAAAACTGTTTGAACTATAGGGTCAAACATTTGGCCTTGGCGGGACCTTGGAGTTTGACAGAAAGTTCTCAAAATCAAATTCCTTAATCCTTTTTTTACTCTGAAGGCTTTACAAAAGCTTGTATAAAATGTATAAAAACTTGTTTAGATGACCTTGCCATGTGACCTTGACCTCTGACCTATTGCTCTCAAAAACAATATGTCAGCCTCTTGGCTGACCCTCAACACTTCCACAAAGTTTGGTTAAATTCAGATCAATATTGAAAAAATTACTCTGTTTACACAAAGAGTCAAACTTTGATGTTGCCCTGTGGCCCTGAATAT